>JAVCKT010025421.1:17279-33308 GCA_032273925.1 Rhynchotus rufescens | reverse complement strand
ACTGTGAATTCAAAAAGAAATCACAAATTCAAATTCAAAAAGTTAAATCAGCATGAAAAACATCTAATCAAGTCCACTCACACACAGAGCAGTACTACAGAATAAAAGAGCTGCCCCACTTAAAGGTTCTTATGGTAAAACACTCTGAGCCACTCTATCCATAAAAGAGGGCTAATTTAAGATTGGTCTGGGACCTTTAACTTCATATTTACTCAGCAACACCTCAACTGTAAAATTTAAATGTTTGGTTATGAGGCAACTAGAATATTTTACCTTTTTTACTATTCTATCATATTACCTTGTAACTCAGTTTCTATACAGCAGCATGGTAAACTGGCACTTTGCAGTAACCCTTAATTAAGGTGACAAGTGAGTTTTATTATGTTTTTCCCTCTTCTGAAGGGGTGGGAGAAAAATGTTTGAAAGAATGTGAAAGAGTTCATTTTCTGGGTGAAGTTTTCAATATCCTCCCTACTTAGAGGGCATTGCTTTTGCAAAGCAAAGATGCTGACTGCTTCACCTGCCCCTTGCATGACTCAGTGGTTTAAATCAGCCCTTGGGAGATAGGCAAGGGGCAGGGTGGTGCAGCTGCACTCTGCAAACTGTCTTGTTTCCTTCCTCCTGGACCAGGTCTGGCAGACAGTGGGCTCCAGCTATCATGTATCTGCAGCAGCCCCAACTAGTAATCGCCTTTAACGATGTCACCTCTACCCCAAACAAGCTGGGCTGTCTCTTGTGCATCACAGTGCCTATTTCTCCTCCTGCTGGTTATCCTTGCAAATAACCTGCTCACATGTCTTCCACCCACAGAGCCCAACCCGAGGAGGAGCCACAATATAACTGCTGCTTCGTTATTTCAGCTTCTGTTTGGCATCCCCTTCATGTCCTACCAAATGCAAGAAAAAATATCCTCAGCTAACGCGGACCTGGGTAACTCATCAGGTGCATCACCCCTGCTGGAGACTTGATCCAAGCTAGGAAGTTAACTAAAAGCTGGTACATATTACAAAAATAAGACTAAAAAACACACAGAGTTGCTCTTCTTGACTGTTACAGTATTACTTTGAAAGAAATGTATATGGCAACTTGCTTAGAGTGTATTATTCACAGTAGTAGCTGCTGAAGATCTGAAGCAGATAAAATTTGAAGCATTTTTTAAAAACAACTTAACTTTGATTTTTTTTTTTAATGAAAACACATTTACATTATTAACTAAAACCATTTTTCCTTTTAATATTTTCCTCCCTTCTCATTCAGGATCAAGTGCTCTTAGAAACACTCTCTAGAATGATGATAGAAGAGGCAAAAAAGGAAGTAAAAAAATACTACTGTAACCTGTACTTCTTTCTGCAAAATAGAAAACAGTCTCACGGGTTGGAATAAGTAGTAGTAATATGCAAAATCTCACAAGCACCTGTTTCAAATGTCTACCTGGCTTGAACTCCTATATCCAAAGGATATTAGTTACTCCAACTATGAGTTACTCCACCTTCCCCTTATAAAACAGACAACAGACATGAGCACACGCTACTGATTCAAACCATAACTCCATGGATTGAAAGAAAAATAAGAAAAAAAGAATAAGAACCCCCTACCTTTCCGGTGTTGCAGGCAAACAGAACGTAAGCACTTCGGCAGCACAGCACTACTACGCTCACTACTTTGTCAAGGTAAACACGCCCTATCTCCACAACTCCTTCAAATTCTTCTGCGACCCACCCAGCAAAGCTGTACTTCAAGATTTCTGACTGAAGGCAATCCTGATGTCATGCGGAGCCAGTCAGTGAAACTCGGGAGCAGGAAGGCTGAGCACCATCCCCTTGCGCCTGTTTCAACACAAGGAGATGAAGAAACGCTCTACGTCACGTGGCTCGTCGCTGCAGTATGGGAATTTGTCTCAACTTATACTGCTCTCGCCATGCATGGGAGGATGCTGTGCCTGCTGACCGTGCAGGGGAGAAAACAAATAAATCACTTGGCAACGTGATTTTCCAGTGTGTTTTTAAGTGAGGTATGGGCTTTAATGTAAAGTTTCCCCTTTTTAACTGACTGTCTTCAGGAATATTTCCTGCCTCAGTCAACTGAGTGCTTTACAGACCGAGTTGCAGTTCCTCGGATGATATAAATTGGAATTGTTGAAATTCCTTAAAATAGAGGGAAACTACACAAACTGAATGGGTGGTCACAGGTACCATAAAAACATTAATTTTATTTAACTCAAAGTGATTTTTTTAAAAAATTCCTTGACTAAGAAATAAGGCTGGAAGCCATTCCTCCAAGTTTCAAGTAATAGTTAACACATCCCAAAGATATTGGCACAACTCAGCAGTCTGACGGTAGGACATCCAGATGTTATGGGAAGGGAGAAAGGAATGCCACGTGCAAGTTAGGAGTCTCAGCATTTTGGGTCTGCAGAGAAGCTCACTAGCCCTCTTTTTCTGCTATAACCAATAAAAAATGGAATAACAGGTCAAAGTTATATCACAGTTTCGTTTCACTCATTATTTTGTCTCTGAAGGCAGCTAATAACAGATGGCTATGGAAGAGCACAAGAACAGGGTGAAGACAACATGGTCATTGCTGAGACCCTCCCAGAGCCTTCAGTAGTCTGGGGCTCAAGACTCCCTAGATGAAGCACCAAAGCAGTATTAACCATGAAGGATTATCTCTGGAATGTAGCAGCAATGCTTTGCTCTTGCTTTAAATTATCTCCACATTTTCTCACATCTGAACCTGGAGAGTGAACCAAGAAGATTTAGGAACCTTTTGCCAAATAGGAAAGCCTAGAGCGAGCTGATTCATACAGCACTTGGCTAATAAAGCCAAGTGCTGGTAACATAACAGGTAACTGGCAGGAAAACATCTCAATGCCTCAGTCCACGATTTCTTCACTCTTGCACTAAATTGCAAAAAATATCTTCTGATTAACTGGGGCAAATTTGGGGCTGCTCCAGATAATAAAAGAGTTGAATGTGGTTTCTACATACTTTTTGAAGAGCATTTATGAGGCAGAACTCACCACCTACGTAGGACTCTATTACAAGATGAAAGATATTGCACAGGAACCATCAAGCTAACCATACCTTCTTGATCAAAGCTGCCCTCTGACCATTCAGTTATCACGGTGTTCTCACGGCACCTCTTCCTTGAGGTAACTCAGAACTGCATGCTGCAAAAGGGAAAAACAACCAGCCAAACAAAAACTGTAGTCTGGACATGTCATTAGGAAAAGTTCAAAACGTAAACGCTCCTGACTTGTAGCATAACACCCATTCAATCAGATAACAGTTAAACAGAACTATATCATGGAGGCATATTTGACCCAAATAATTAATTTTACATCCCATATGAAAATGAAAAAAAAAAATAGAACGTATCCCAACAGAAATATTCATAGCTTCTTTTCCCCACCCGCCCATCTGCTAAATATAACTATTAAATACCTGTGAATATACATACAGGATGTGAGTTTTCACCTGAGCTTCTAAATAATAGTTAACTATCTCAGTGGAGAAAACACCCTCAGCTAATATACTGTATTAAATATTAAATTTCCAGAATCAGAACTGTTGCATATGATGTTACCTGCAGGGGAGAAGAAAGAATGAAAGAGAAATAAAAGGTTCCCTTTAGCTTCTTTCATACAAAAAGAAAAAAAAAGTTTAAATTCATCTGGAGAGTTGCAGATCAATGCCCTAACTACACTCTCTGTTAGTACCAAGTCTGCCAACCAGTTATCTCAATGGCAGACAATTAATTAAATCTCAGTCAAATACCCATTCACTGAGAAAAAGGTAGAAAGGTAGGTACATATTTTCTCATGGTATTCAACAAACAGTAAGACTAGCAAGAATCCACCATTTGACAAATAGATCTAATTTGATCAAATAGATCAAGATTATATCAATAATTAATATAGATTCTGAATTCTCTTTTAGTGACCACTGGACTCCATGTGCATGTCATCCAGAACTGTTTCAAGACATTAGTATTTTAAGTACATATTGTGTATGAACAGCATTACAGGACTGCATCAGGAATACTCACGTTTGAACACATAAGCTCAAATCCTCAATATGTTTATATCTTTTAACTATTGCTTCAAAATTTGATTCCTCTGAATTTCAGTAAGAATTAGAAAACTCAATACTTGGAGAATCTGTGCCTTAATAACAAAAGGAAAGACGATATTGCATTTTTTTAAAAAAAAGGAGATATCAGTAGTAACATTAGAAGGGTAAAAAGAATGGATAGAAAAGTAGGAAACTGACTTCAACACACCCTCCTGTTGAGTAAGATACCCCAGCCGTGCCGAGATGCAAAATCCAGATCATTAATAGGCTTCCATTATGCCTTAGGAAAAGAGTTCAGGAAATGATACTGACATTGCCTGGCAACTACTTGCTCTGCAATTTCTCTCACACGTTTAACAATTGAGGCTTATGAATACCACAACTTCTTTCAAGTTGTAGCAAACTTTTTTCCTGGATGAAGTGCATTCAAATATTGAACACAGAATTTATTGATACACTTCTAGGACAGTAGTTAAGCATCATGTTGTATCTAGAGGCACGTAGAAGCATGCATGCTTCAGTAAGGAATTAATTTGGTTGCAGTTTTGCCAGCATTTTAATGCAGAATCCTAATCTGTTGTGTCCTTAAAAGGTCCTTGCTAAGCCGTATGCATGCAATCACAAAATAGTAACAAGAGAAACCTATCTGTAAGTTTTCTGCTTGTCTTGTACAGTTCATGCTCTCCATTCCAAGCATAGTGCTACTAAATTACTTAAATAGGACTTCCATGTGCTAGTCCTATCTTAAGATATAGCAAACCAAGATACAAAATATTCTGGCTGGAACACTAGCAATTTACCAATCAGTCAACCAATTAGTTCAAAAAAGAGTTTTTAAATTCATTTGCAACAATCTAAATAACACAGGATTTAAAAAAAGTTGATCCTTGGGGCTACAAGCACTGGTTTAACAAGTGTATGAAAATAAACTTTTAACACCTACAGAATATTGCAAAAGTTGTTTGATCACATCAGTAGAAGACTCTCAAAGCGTCTTACCCTCTTCCATCCAGAGAAGTGCAAAATATAAACATTTTCTTGGTAAAACTTAAAGAGCTCAAAACTAACCTAGCGGATGGCCACAGGGATGTGGTGGTAAAGTACTCCAAAGACTGCTAATCTTACCCAATATGTATTTTAAATTACATACTTACTATAAAAGGAAGACACAATTCATTGAGAGAACAGAGCACAACTTCAGGAAGGGATCTTACACATGGGAAGACTGTTCCTTAGAGTTCTGAGGTGGTCTGGGAATTTAGATAATCCTCCCTGCCATTAATATGTTCCCCCTTGCCTAAACAGGTGAAGATCATTACAAACTGCATGGTAAGTAATCACTACCAATCTAGCAATGATTTCACAGATTCAATGACACTGAGTTTAAATGACATCACTTTAAATATCAAATACCGCTGATACAGCTTCAGATTAATCATTTATTAGCAGATTTTTAATACCTAACAACTCATCTTTATATACAGTGACATACATACCGTAGATAAACCTGGGACTCTAAGGTAACAGGATCATGTCATTTAATGCAACTGCAGATCATCAGATCTTTTTAAGGTGTCAACAAAAACAAGGCTAGCCCATTCAGTTCAAATACACGATCGGTGTCAAATGCATGAGTTTTGGAATTCATTTATCTTATGTAAACATTCCCTCGCAGACAAGTGAGAAGTCAGGCAAACACTTCTTTGTCTTCACATGAATGTGAATTCATGTTCTTACTGATCTTCTCAATGCAATTCAGCAGTTTGAGCAATGCAGAAGGATTATATGGGAAAAGGTTTTTTCTCTGCAACCTAGAAATAGCTATTTGCAGCTCTTCCAAACATGCAGTTGATTTGTAAAGCATTATTCTTGGAGGAATTATGTTATCTGAAGGCACTGTACAAGGCAGCAAGGATGAGGTATTAGTTTCCTTTTGCTTCAGGGGCAACACTTCAGATTTGAGTGTATTTTGTTTATCACCTGTGCAGCTGCAAACAGCTTCCCTTATCTTTGCTTTGCCCTCGTAATTTAAAGGCCTCTGCTTTGTTTTTACCACACACTCTTTTCCAACCGACTCTTGCTCAGAATCTTCTGAGCTGTCATAATTAACGAGGCTTTGAAGAGAACCCAGCAAAGCTGCACTCTCAGTGCATGGCAATGAGTTAGACTGGTTGGACTCCACAACTTCATTATCATCTTGTTCTGTTGTGAAAACCAAGTGAGAAGATGCCAAAGATACAGTCTGTGGATCTGGTTCACAACAAGCATTCTGCAAACTCACATCAGTCATACAGTTTTGTTTTGCATGATGAGGTGGCTTTTCAGAAGAAATAGATTGAGAAGTGCCATGTTTCCTATCAAAACGGTTACAGACATTGATAAAATGGTGCCAGTCTTCCCTAAGAAGTTTTAAATACCTTACCAAATACTCCAGAAAACAAGTTTCTGATGAAATCAAAAAATCTAGAAGAACCGTAGAATCAAATGCAATACTTTTTAGGAAGAATAAAAAGATACAATGGGGATTACAGCCAATTTCATGCGCAAGGAAGTTCCAGGTTTCCTCCTCTTTTAGGTTTAAATTACCAGCAGCATCACGTTGTAACCTGAAAAGCAGTTAATGAAATGGATTAAATTCAATGGAAGTCTAGAATTGTTTTAAAATTTGGTATTTTTGGACAACATTACAGTTGATCTTTTTTGGTGTTTTCAAACACAGATTTTAAAAGAATGCATACCAGATCCTGCTGCACTTAGCTGTTTTTATGATACATTTCAAAAAATATTTTAAGTCAAGAAAATCTGCTGAAAAGCACATATTAGAATCAAGACAGAGGAACTTGTTTTGTTACAAGTGCTTCCTATGCAAGGCCCACAGTTTTTAAATTTCATCTTGCCTATCCTACGTAACAACTTGAAATCCAATAAACGCATCAGGCACATCTGATTTTGCCAAAAATAAAATAATGTTTTGATATTAGAATGACAAAGAAATCAGGCAGGCGTGAGAACAGAGAATTTGGAAAGTCAGAGCACTTTTAAAGAAGGCTTCCTTAAATTCTGCAGGGAGTAAAATTACTTACAATATACGAACTATTCCATGTTATTGTAAACTTAAACATCAACAGACTTTCAGGATGCTAAATCTACTGGATAAAGGGGACCTACTTGAATGCGCCTTTTTATTTATATATATATAAAGGAAATACTTTATATATTTAAGAAACTATCTAAATTTGAAGCTTGAGGGATAAGAATTTAAGCTCTTAGAAATTAGGGTAATATCTTATATGAGATTTTAAAAAGCCACAAAGCAGTGAATGTTCATGGCCAATTCATGAACATCATGTTTCAGATGTCTATAATGTCTTTTTCTTTTCCCAAATCAACTATCTGGAATTAAAAAGGGTCCAGTGCTTAGATGGCTACTATGCCACAAGTCCCTATATTCTTGGGCTTTGTTACACTACTGCATTCTTCTCAAACTCTCAATGTTGAAAGCAAACAGTCTGGCCTTTTACCTGTGTATGATCACCATTTTATATTTGTGAAATCAATTACTCTGCATTACAAAAAACAATAAGGTATTTGACATTAAACTTGCACAACTTGGTTCAATCCAAAACACTTAAGAGAGTTATCAGAAAAGATAATATCTCTTGCATCACACATTACTACATAGTTTTGAGTCTAATATACTTTCTTTACGCAAAGTCACTATAAAAAAGTTATTATGTATTTCACAACAGTTCTGTCAAATAAAATGTTTGCTTACCTGTGAAATTTTAAATAAATGAGTAATAATGCTTTAGCAGCTTCCCACATATCATCATCTTGCTCTATGAAAATCAAGGAAAGCCATTCACAGTGATGTACAACAGGGTGAGAATGTGAGGAAGACGGCAGGTGACCCCTCCAGAATGCCAACAACTGGGACATGGAGCTCTGAAATTCTCCTGAAAATGGGAGAAAAAAAGAAAGTTGTATTGGTTATGGTTTTTTTGCTTCTAAAAAACATACACACTTTTAAAATTCAACAATGCATAACAATGAATGTCATGCATAAAATTTAAGGATACAGCTGTTCATAAAACCATATCCTTAGAAGCCAGTCACTCATCCCCCTTTGGAGTTCAAGGCAAAGGAATCAGAGGGGACAAAAACTTTTGGGTGCAGCAGGGTGAATCCTCTTAAACATCACAGCCTAATGAACAAAATCACATACTTTCAAAAAATTGTAGCTAGAGGAAGGTTGTAAAAGCTTAAACCCCCACAGCTGGGGTTTCTGTAGTTCTTTATCTCCATGGCTAGGTAGCTTCACTGGTACATGGCAAACTTTGATTGTATAATCAAGTCAAAGCCACAGATTTAATATGAGCTTTTTGGTGAGAGTTCATCTCAGTCCTTCCCACATGAAAGGACAATATAATTTTAATATTTTAATGGGGTTGAAGCTAAACTTCCTACTGTATGTTTCTCTGTAGATAATCAGTTGATTTCTACTCTCTGGGAATAAGAGTCATTCCTCTAACACAAAACAATAATAAAACACACTACAAAACTTACATCATTTTAGCAGTGTTACTCTTGAAAGTTGTTGTTTAACTGAGCTATAGACTGCTCCCCATAAAGTCAAGAAACTTTCCTGCTCAGTGCTAATGGCACACTGTAAAAAGACTCTGCAGGTCTGAACCTAGGTACCAGCTTTTCATATAACATCCATATACTCAACATGTAGAAGATGGAGAGAAAATAAAAGCAGGCACACAAACAGTAACATCCATCTTTAGCTGGAAAATACACGTTAGGTAAGAACTCTCATGCTGCTGGAGGGACACTGTATTTTGAAGAAGAAAGCTGCATGTCTCATAAACAGTGCTTAATGATTCACAACACTTCTTGCAGCACAGGAATCAATTTTTCTTCCAAATCCAGCATTATGTGGTTTGCCTGAGTGTTTGATTTTGAGATTTGCTTTTCCTCTTAGCAAAGACGGACAAAAAAGGCAAACTATCTTAGTTATTAATAGTTACTATTCAGACTGAAATTCTTCTCTGTATATCAAAGCTATCTGGAAATTACTCTCAAAATTGAAATGAATTAAAGTTAAGCCTCTTTAATTCATATTAATAAAAGAAGATAGGATCAACCAGCTTCCCGGAAGGGAAGTTAGCACATTAAAGTATTCTGGTGCTTGTTCTAACCACTTCTATTAATGTAAGTAAAACAGAAGCACTATTACTTTCAACTTGAAATTCCTTGTGATGGTTATGGTATTTGAATCTACTTTAAAAAAGAAAGGAAAAAAAAAGGGGGGGGCGGTTGTGGCATGAGTCTGGAAAAAGAAAAAGAGAAATTTTCTTTACAAAAGTCAGATTTTTTTTTTTTTTAATCAAAAATGTTTTTAGATTACTTCTATTCACTTGTTCTTAGGGGATCTCAAAGTCTCTATGTTTTCAGAAGCAGAGCTGTAAGGAAAATATTCTCTATAAATATTTAAAAACTCCGAGAATGCAGCTGGAATCACAAATAAGACATGTTCCAAAATCTGGAAAAAGCATCAGAAGCAGCCTTGCAGAATTACAGCTCTTTTGCACAGTCAGATGAAGAATAAAATTGATTTTATGCCTTCTACAGAATGTACAAGTATATAAAGCCGAATAACATCTAGAACTTGTAAAAATCCCTAGTACATATATAATACTAACTTCATTCCTGAGACAAACCTTTGACTTTTCACCCCATTGACACCTGGTTGGTGGGAAGGAGCAGCTGTTCTCAGCTGTATTTGACCAGCAACGCTGTTTCTGGGCCAGCTTTGCCTTTTTGCCCCAGTTTTGGGTCAGGAAGCTGCTTTGCTCATGCACATGGCTTGGGAGTTGGAGACATACTGGTAAAAGGTGGTGGGAAGGAAGGAGCAATGCCAGGGGTGTCACACAGGCATTGTAGGGGACAGGCTCAGCCCAGCACCAGGCTGGCTGTGACCCAGCAGGTCTTCCCTCCCGTCAGGGACACAAGTTACACAGACTGCCCTGCTCTCCCACTGCCTGCCTTGTGGCATAGCCCTAGCACAAGCTCTAGCATCTGCTCTTCTCGTGATCTACCTCGTCTACTCAGTGGGACAAACACACTCATGCAGGTATGAAAAGTATGCCTAGCACCTACTAATCCATGGCATTAGACCTTTGAGGTCTATTTGAGGTACTTGGCCCTTTGAGGGTAAAGAAAAACAAAAACACTACCCTCTGAAAACATCCATATATGTACAAATACTTGATGGGAGAACGTAAGGATGGGGCTAAATTCTTTTCCGTGGTGGCCAGCAACAGATCAAAGGGTAATGGGTAAAAATTAAAGCACAAAAAGTTCCATCTCCATGTGAGGAAGAACTTTCCTGTGGGGGTGTCAGAGCCCTGGAACAGGCTGCCCAGAGGTTGTGCAGTCTCCTTCTTGGGAGCTCTTCCAAATCTGCCTGGATGTGACCAGGTGTCCCACACTCTGGGTGTCCCTGCTTGAGCAGGAGGGTTGGACTGGATGATCTCTGGGGGGCCCTTCCAACCTCAACCATTCTGTGATTTTTTCCTGTCTTTTGCTCCACAGGCTCCTTTTTGGTTGTTTCTTTGTTTACCACCATTGCCATTTTCTGCCCTCTTAACGCTATTTGTCCAACAGTAGTGCCTGCTACGGTCTATGAAGATTAAGACAATGGTACTTTAAAGGTCTGCACCCACAGTAGGATGCAGGAGAGCATTAGGTGCCCTTCCTGTAGCGCTCTCCATCCACAAACAGAATAAAAACTTCTTTTGCTGGCTCTTCTATTTCATATATTTACAAATGTTTTCAAAAAGAAGGGTTTTCAATCCCAAACGCAGCTGTTTCAGCCCCCCTTATTTTTAGGCTAAGGCTAGGACCAAAGGCAAACATACAACTAATGAGCAGAGTACCAAGTAACAGTGGTAGCAGGTTTTCTGCATGGGTTCCCTCCTCCTCCATGCTCTAACATCCACTTCGTTAAATTTTAGGGAAAAAAAAAAAAATCAAATTCTTCATGCCAATAACTTCTAATTCAGCTTAATTCCATTTACAGTCGTAAAGCTTTCAGATTTCTGACCACAGCTCATCAAGACTCTTGCTGCTTGAACAAAACAAAAAGACTGTTTTACCTTTGACTTCGGCTTCTGTGGCAGAGCTCTGAGACTTGAATTCCAGGGCTTTAAGCACAATTAGACTTAAGGCTCTGAGAAGGGTTTGGTCAGGACCACTGTGGGTGTCATCTCCAGGACAGGGCTCGCTGCCTCCAAAATAGCTTGTTTTTTCACCAAGAGGGATCTCATTAAGCCAAGGCAAATTCACACCTTGCAGAACCCCATTACTCAGTGCAAGAACGTCCTCAGATAAACAAGGCTTCTGTACAGACATTGATCCACTTACAGAATCTTCTCTAGATTTGTAAAGGATGCATTTTTTAAGGAGCATAATGAATTTCTTCTTAAATAAATAATGAACTGATGAGCTAATGCAATTCAGGACATAAGAAACCTTCAAAAATAACACTCTTTGGCATCTCAGGGGTACTTCTAACTCAATTCTGGAAGCCAGAAGAGCTTCAAGCAGATCTATAAAACTGATCAAATGGTTTGCGGCTTCAGAATAAGGGGAAGTATAGCGGAGACTGTCAAAATGATGGCACAAAATGGAATTATAAAACCCTTCAAGCACAGCATCAAGAGGAGCCAGCAGCTTCTTCAAGACACCTACAGCAAAAGGAGAATGTTCCAGTTACACTTGCTGAAGTACTCCACAGTCAGCTACATCACCTAAAATACCCTCATCAGCAAACAGCTGATTGTGATTATTTTCAGTTTTTAAGCACATTAAAGATGTTAAAAACACTATATTTTTAGTAATGCTTCACCCCCCTCTTTTCACCCAATAAAATAACCCAGCACTATTCATATTTTCAGACCAGTGCACTGGAGTTTAAAAGTGATATTCCTCCCCCTAGCGGGCAGTTGTACATTGATAACATCATAAATTTGCTACAGTACCTGCTTTAGGTAAAACTTTATCTTTCAAAATGTCCCTGATAATGGCTGTAAGAGTCCACATACATTTTGCTGTTTGAGGATTCATAGGGAATTCCGATAGAATCTCCAGACTAAAGGTGAGCCAGGTGACATTTAGCGCATTCTGGAGGAAAAAGTTCAAAAATAATCACGCATGCTTTACAATTGTGCAAATTACATTCAACCACAATACATGAATTTTAAATTGTGGCTTTTAGGAGATGCAAACACAGGCGTAGAGTAAAATAGGTGGAAGAGATTCTCATACTTTTAAATATGTAGACCTGTATTTACAGATGTGAAGTCAAATAACTATGTAATGGAATTTATCTGTATTTTCCAGAAAAAAGTTAATGACACATCACCTGCTCCAAAAACCTGACAGTGCTGTAGAAATTAGTAATTCACAGTCTCCCAGTCTCTCCCATCTTTGAAATAAATATTACAAACATGTTTCTGAAAGAAATCCCTGTTCAGAGAAGCAACTAGGGTGCAATACATATTCATCAAATATATAACAAGTAGAAAAAGCAGTAAACATTGAAATATTCAGACAACAAAATACAGGGAAGTCTCTGATTAGCGTTCAGTAGGTAATTGCCTATTGTTGTCACTGCAACAGCTAACAGCTCAATTAACTGTAAACATATTGATAAAATAGCTTACCGAGTTTTGGCAATTTACACACTGCAATCTTAAAAAGAACATGTTTCTTTACATCCCAAAGACATTTTTTTTCCCCTTTAAATTAGTTTCAGATCTTTATATAGAAAAAAACATTCCTTATATTCCAAACTTCACTCCCACTGCACATCCCATCTCCCTTCATTCTGTACATGCTTGTGCCTCTCCTAACACGACTGGAAAATTCTCTTGGAATGTTTATTATATATCCTGCTTACTGATCATTTCTGACCTCATATCTCGTTATGGGAAGAGAGTCATATAGATATTGTATAGCTTTCATCTTGTTCCTGATTCTAGGTTGAAGACAGCTTAACAAAACTGCATGACATTTTCAGTGACCCAAAATGCTGAACACCAGCAGTGTGCAGATTTTCCTTCCAAAAACCAGAGTATAACAGAGGTGCAGCAATACATGCAGGAAAGGAGCACTCCTGGCATTGCTCCATGGGTCTAATTGCAGATTGCACACCCTAAGTAGGGATAGATTTTACCCTAGTCATGTAGTCCTTGCTTTTGTGCCAAATAAGCACTACAAAAAGCAGGCTCTAGAATCAAATGGCAAATATTCATTACCTCATTACCTGAAGGCAAATATTCATTACCTCATCATTTCTAAGCTGTGGTTTTATCATGCTCATTTAAGGTTTTATTATACCCACCTCTTCCTTCAGCTGGAAATACACAAGAGATGCTAAACTTTTCGACGCCATGTGGGATAACAGCTGATCTGAACTATTCACCAGACAAATCTGTAGATATATGAAAAAAAAAAAAAAAAAAAAAAGTATTGAACACTTACAAGTTTTGAGTCAATTCTTGCCTCCTTCAGAAGATGGACAAAGACAACGCAGTATTTCTGTCTGGTATCAGATTCAATTTCCTGGGACTGTACCTTTGCCACCATCATCTGGATCAAGGTTAACTGAAGCAGCATCACTTCTCGCGGGCACAACGAGGAGCTGACGTTTGCAAAGCTATTAGACACATCATCTGTGATAGGGACAGCAGCGCCTGAAATATCAGGGTCCTGATGGCTCCTGATACCACTCTCAGGAGATGGCAGATGCATCTGATTACCTGATTCATCTCTTTTGGGTGGCTGCTCAACACGCAGATCGAGCAGAGATGTATAATGATGGCTCTCCTTTGCTAGTGGGAGGCCCACCAGCACATCCTTATACATCTGCTGCAGCTGAGAGATCTCCATTGTGAGAGCAGTAAATATTCTGGAAAATGGCTTACGTCTTTGCTGATTACTTCTGGTCACCGCAAATTTGTTTTAAGGATGTTTTTATCCATAAGAGAAACAGAATGCATTATCGGGCATTTCTCTTCAGCTTTACCTAGAAATAAATATTCCACTGTTATTGAGTTCAATAGATAAACAGGAAGATACAAAAGAACAGCACACACATTTTTAGAGTTATACTAGTTAATACTACCCTCGTTAAACTAAATTTGAAAGCAGACATTCATTATGTTTTTAACAGTGAGAGCAATAAACTAACAATCACATAAAATTTTGTCCCAGTGGGACATTTAAATGACTTAACCTTACAAAAATGACCGCGTAGTAAAGGTATTTATAGTTCCTAGTAAGATATTACTGAAACTAAGGTTGATTTGGTGAACCTAATGCAAATAAGAATAACTATTATTAGCACTTTATCTGGAAAAAAGTAAGAGAATTTTGATCAAAAATTCCTCTACCTTTGCTAAGCTAAACCTCATTGCCTTTGTGTGATTCTTCCAAAAACAGGCATGAAGCTGGAAAAAAAAAAAAAACAAACTGTTTTTTTCTTTATTTGAACAGGAAATGTTTCTTTAACTCCACTAGTTAGGGTAGCACATCTCAAGAAAGAAACAAATGGAGATTTAAAAAAAAAAAAAAAAAAGCAAATCTTATATTCTGCTGCACATAGAGTGAGAATACATAGGAGGGAAGAACTAGTCTCTTGAAAAGTGTCAATACTGAGGCACCTACAAATTTCCAGTCATTATAAAGAGCCTAGACAGAAATCCAATCTAGCTATCCAATCAGAAGACAAAAATAATATACTTAAAATTAAGTTTCTATTTCAGCTGTATTGACAGTGACATGAATTTGTAATATCAGACTTTCCAGGGTATTTTTAAACATATTATCCACTCAGGACCCTTTTCATACGGAGAAAAAGCATTATCTTTCTTTACTGCCAAGTTGAGAGAGAGGGGTGAGTTTTTCTTTACAGGAATTTACTAATTAAATTTGCTAATTAAAGACATTTACTTGAAGGGGGAGGGAAATGTCAGCGATTAAATTCGCCTCAGACCTAGTAAGAGCGAGCAGAGCAAAAAGCAAAAGCTAAAGAGCAAAAATAAACTAAAAAAATAAAAAGCAATCCTATGCATAGCCAGAAATGACAAACTCCACCCCTCGCCTGTGTTATTTATTTGTGTTATTCATGACAGCATCTAGAAAGCAATTGAGATAAGGCCTCGCAGTGCCAAACGCTCGCGCAAGCGACAGGGAGCAGCTCTAAAGAGCTCAGATACAGACGCATCAGGCTGGGAGGATAATTACACAGGGAAAAATAGAATACGTATTTAATTATATATTATTTCCACAACTATTTTAGGCTTCAGAAGTCAAAAACAAAGCCACGCAGAGCTGCAGCCATGGCAAGGAAGGGAATAAATTGAACAGAAAAGGAAATAGAGGCGGAGAAATGAAGGCACAGGCAACAACTGATGCTTATAAGGTTTAGGGCCAAACATAAACCAAAGAAGTCAAGTTTGGCTGGTGGCAAATGCCCTCAGAATACCCTAAAATGCAGTTATAGAAATCAAGGGGTTTTTTTCCAGGGTGGGATGCTTAACTTAGCATGAGGCCACAGAACCCAACGGCTGGGCCAAAATGAAAAAAATAAACAACAGTTTTGGAACGTGACGCTTCTGTTGCACTGAGTTCTTTATCTCTCTCTGCTGTTGACACGGAGCGATCGCCCTGAGGCCGCCGCGAAAGGCGGGAAACCCCCGCCGGCCCCCGGCGCCGGGAAGCAGCGCCCGCCTCCCCTCAGCGCGGCCGCCGCCTCCCCGCGCCCCCTCAGCGCCTCGCGCCCCCTCAGCGCCCCGCCCACCCCGCGCAGGCCCCGCCCCCGTGCAGGCCCCGCCCCCCGCGCATGCCCCGCCCCTCCTCACCTGGCAGCGCGCGCCCCGCTTAG
>JAVCKT010025420.1:0-13448 GCA_032273925.1 Rhynchotus rufescens | reverse complement strand
CGTGTTTGCCTCTTTGTAGTCCACCTATAAAACAGGGATAATGATATTACCTATTGTAAAGTGCTCAGGAGACTAAAAAATGCCATATGGAAGACCTATAAAGACTGCTAAGCTTCCTTCTACTTCACGTGTAGTAAATTATTAAATTTGAGGTTACTAGTTCTAGCAGAAATAGCTATGATGAGCTCATTGGAGGGATTTGCTCCTCGTTAGGGTGAAGGTTTCTCTTTTCTCCTGTAGCTAACCATTTATCTGTACTTGTCTCTGATTATAGTGGTGTTTAGCAACAGTTTAAAACTATTTCTAGTTCAATAAAGAATAGCTTTAGCAGAGGGAAGGTCAGAAGGTTGACCAGATAGCCCCAACTTTCTAAGACAGCGCAGCATAAAGAACAGCAACTGCTATTCAAGAAGCTTTAGTCCAGACTGACTAAACTAACTAGTTACATCTCCTAACTCACCAATGTTTTCTCAGGGTGCCCAAATTTTGTCTTTGTTTTAATTCATGCAGCACCCTTTATAAGAATGTGATTTGCTATTACTAAATGCTAGATTATGATGTGTCCCATGTAAAGTGCAGACAATGATTTTAACAGAAGTCAAATGGAAGGTTTTCTAAGCTTAAGAGCAGCTCCATTTTAAGTAGCTAATGGTGTCATAATTTCTTTTCTAATAGATCACATCATGACACACAGGAAATGTGATTTTGCAGAACTGCAAAATCCAGAGAAGAAATGAAAATTTATAAAGAATTGATGAAAAGGAGAGGAAATATGAAGGACATTCCTGAAGAAGCTGTATCAGTAGGGGAGTTTCTATTACAGGTAACTAGAGTAAGTCCCTCAGGAGTCTTCTGTTTTCATCTATTTATTAAACAACTAAGAGAGTAAGACAAACTATAAATTAATTATATTTGCCGGTGACATAAAGTCAAGGCAGTGGTGAACATAGATAATGCAATTCCTAGACAACAGGGGTCCAAATTTTCTCCTTGCTTACACCTGTTCAAACTCACTGAAGTCAATGGGATTGGACAGGTGTAACTGAGGGGAGAATGTAGCCTCAGGCCTTTTCGAGAGAGGGGTGGAGGCTGGTGAAAGAAACTTAATAAATATGAAGTCTTAACCATTAGCCCGGGATGCACAAAAGACAGGGAACGAAGTGAGCAGAGCGCTGAGCTGAGCAAGGTGCAGCACAGGCACTTTGCATGCAGCAGCCCTGGTGACTTCAGGGGATGCTGTGAAGGATCAGCCCCTCTGAAAGGCAGGTAGCTCTGACTGTGGCTCAGGGAACTTGCTCCAGTGAAGGATTTGGAGTGTTTGGGTCTGTGTGCACGACCTGTAAGGCAGCTGCAGCATAGCATGTGCCTGTCTATGCTATTTATTGCTGACTTAACATACCTACTAGGACTGGCTACTGCTTATCAATTAAGTGCTACCTCATAAACAGATTTAAGTGTCAGGACCTCTCAGCCCTATAGTTCTCTCATTCAAACTGTTCATTAGACTCTTGTCTGAGAAAAGGTATCTGTGGCCTTATGTATTCATTCACAATTTAAATCTCGGGTTACCAAGGTAACAAGCAGGTTAATCAGCTCCACCACACTTTCCTTAATTGAGGGAGAGCACTTCATTCTCCACTTCAGTCAACTAAGTACAATAGCCTTTTTAGTTGGCTTTCATAGACTGTTTTTGATCCACTTGACTCTGAAACAGTTCCCCTCTCAACTACAGTGTACAGTACTGTACACTAACAACAAACGTGATTGAATTGCTGAATTACACAACGCGCTTTCCCACTGTCTTATGCCACAATGTTCATACATAATTTATATAGGAATTGCATTAGGTTGTTCCTCTTGCGTGAGATTGGCTGCCTGGTAGCTCATAGCTCCAGCCCTGCCGTGGAGGTGGGGCAGGGCCTGGCTTGGGAGGGTGACCCAGGGCTGAAATTGTGCAGAGGGCCACAGGGCATGGGGATTTTTCCTCGGCTCTGCCAAAGCCTGCCTATTTGCCTCCAGATAAATCCCCTGCCTCTTTACATCCCAGGTCTCCATTTGTAAAAGGGGAGCTCATTTCCTGCAGTTGCATTGTCAGATTTAGATTCAGATTCTGCTTATGTGTGATGTGCTCTGAGGCAATCTGTTCCTCTGCCTCATTTTTTTTCTGGGACCTCTTACCTCTCCAAAGTTAAAAGAAAGCAAGCACCATGCTATATCAAGTCCTTTTGTAAGCATTAGTGCCTAGCCTGAGGCACTCCCTCCCCCAGCATCCTGAAGTTCACAGAACATGTTTCATGCGAGGATTTCAAGTGGTTGACCATACTTTCTGCATCCTGCTTCAGCAGGGAAGCTTTTCACTCTCACTGAAATGCAGCCACCTCTACAGTATAGTATGTATTTACCCTGCACAGAAGTAGCATCTAGCAATTACAGGCAGAAAGTAAGCAATGCTCTTAACAACTGCAGGGGGATTTAAGTAGAAAGAATGAATTAGAGCTGCGGTATTAATGTAACCTGTGGAACTTGTGGCAGAGAGCCTGGGCTTTTATTTATAACACAAGTGGACGAAGTCGCTGGTTTTATGACTGTCTCGTGAGACAGGAGCCATAATAACAGAGTGGCCTCTAATGCTAGGCTGGAGCATGAAGCAAGTAGGGTGGGAGCAAAACTTTACCCTGGTTGCCAAGTGTGAGCTTTTCTGTGACCTCCTTGGACACCTCTACCTAGCCACCAGTGGCTCAAGTAACCACAAGTTTGCAAAAAAATGTAATGAAGAACGAAGAATTTTAAACCAGCATATTCCTTTAGGGTCTGTCACTGTAACATGAAAGGTTGATTTGTGATGAGCACAGTATACAGCTGGCTTCAAATTTTCACCAGTATGGGACTTCTAAATGCCTGCTACTAGAAGCGCCTTTTTATTTATTGTGGTGTGTGCCTCTCTTTAAGTTTGGGAATCATCAAAATAGGGTAGACTCAGCCTTTGTAATGCAACCCTCTAGGAACAATTTTATTCAGTCAAAGCAATACTGAGACCTTGGAGAGGAGAATGTATCTAAAAAGCATAATTTTTTTAAGGGAAGTCCTCGCACCAACCTTCGATTCTATATTATCATTAACAATTTCTGCTAACCCAAGAAGATACAGTGCCTTCTAAAGTACAGGCTGAAGCTCACTCAGCTATGTTAGAAGCAGATTTTTGAATCCCTTAGTTCCTCAAGTCTTTAATACTGCCCGTAAATCTTGACAAAATTACTTTTTCAGGCTTCAAACAAGACTTGTTTTTATGAACTTTTCCAACTGTCACCTTGAGAAATATCTAAATGACCCAAGAACTACTTACATTTTCTGCAGTGTGTAAACCAAAATTTCACAACTGCCTATAATTTGAAATATTGTATCCCTCCCTCTTGGAGGGGGAAAAAAAAAAAAGCAAACACCCTCACACAATCATGATTGTTTTTTTTCCTCTTTTTTTTTTCTCTTGACTGTAAACTACATAAAACCAGCTCTAATGTCTGGCGTCACTTCTGTTACCAAGGCAGAAATCTGTCATTTTTTTTTTAAATGAAAAAGTCTTTAAGTCTAAAGAAGTAGAAAGCAACTCTACAGTTGAGAAAGTATATGTTAAGTTTAAGTTTTGGCGGAGAGGCAAGTGAAAGATCAGGGACCCTAACAGTCATAAACTCCACTACGTATATGTCCACACTTAGGGATAAGAGGAAAGAAAAAATCAATCACAGCACCAAAACCCCGTTCAGTACCTGCTGCTTACTGGCATTAAGATGATGCTACAGACCTCTTCACGTGGCCAATTTGATTGAGATACTAAATAGAAATGCAAAGTGGCAATCAAGAAATTTATAGTGATGATTTGAAGGGATACGGAGCCAAAGATGGATGGTATCTCACAATAAGGATTATCCTGTAAGGACAGGTGAGCTTGGAGAAATACTGTCAGAAAAAGAACTGAAAAGATGCATTGCCTGTTTTTGTGGCTGTTTTTTGTTTTGTTTTGTTTCCTGGTATGGCTATGGTGGCCATGTTCGAAATGCTAATAAGATTTTAGTCACTACCTTTTTTTTTAATCCTTATAACTCTAACAACATTTATGTTTTTTTTGCTGTTCATTTATTTAACATTTTTTCTATCAATATTATAAAGCTTGTTTAAAAAAAAAAAAAAAAAGAAAAAAGGATGTGAGGATGTGCCTGTGGTGAAGCGTGAAGCATACTCAACTTATTTACTATTAAATGAGGAAACAGAAAATTCTAAAGAAATCTACATGAAGAGTTCAGCAGAGAGAACAGGAGCAACTCTGGGCCAGAATATTCAGAAATTAACTGCAGAAAGTACTCATCACCAAGAAGCTGAAAGTATTCATTCTTTTTCAATTCAGAGGCTTATTTTTCTTTGTTATATATCCACTTGGAAGTGCCCTTAATATCAGTCTACTTCTTCAGAGTCTTCCTGTCTTCTCAGAGTTCTAATTTTAAAAAAGGAACTTGAAAGGCAAGCCACACAAGTTGGAAAACTTAATAAAATAAAGAATATTTTATACCTTGGAGGCATAAAGCAAAAATACAATAATGAGCATCGATGGGATATGAGATTAATCCCACTTGTGAAAAACACCTCCATAACTCATTTGTGACTAAGGCAGTCTTGAATTATGAGATTTGCAGTTCACTCGTGGGATAAATTACATACCCCTCAGATAACCATTATATATCTAGAAATGTCTGTATCATTCACAGCTTTGGGTAGCAGCAAGAGGCTGTGCTTTCCTATTGCTTTCCTGGAGTGTGCTCTTCAAACATTTATTGTGCAATGCTTATTGCAGGGGATAAATAATGCATATGAGGGAACAAAATTTACATTATAAGTTGATTAAACTGCTTAGCAGTTTTTAGCCGCTGTCTAAATACGGATTTTTTAACCAGATTCAATCTAGGCAATGTTTCACATCCAAAGAACTAGCATTTAATCTCTGTTTAACTGAAATTTAGTTAGCAATGTTGACACCTCTGCATTTTAACACTGGGATTTCTTTGTGGGACGCAATCCCTTTCACTCAACTTAATATCCCATCTTGGTCTCTAAGGGAAAATAATTGAGTTTAGGCTAGTTTTAAATAGCGATAAGGACAGGGAACACAGATGGGTATTTCATTGATTAACACTAACACTGGCCTAAGGCCTTGGTGTCAGGCATTAGATTAGGACATTACGAAGAGAATGACAGAGTTTTGGCACTTTATTCCTCCTCAATAACATTCTTTCACATATTAAGTTTATCCCACCCTAGGTAGCTACTTTATCATGCAGAAGGCCTTAATCCACTGATGTGACTCTATCTGCTTTCACTTTGATGCTGCCTCTGTTTACAAGAGTAATGCAGCCTGTGTAAGACAAAGTACTCGTGACAAGAACAACTGAATAAGGCTTTTAGATGCACAGAGCTCTGACCTAAAAAAAAAAAAAAAGAGAGAGAGAGAAAAAGAAAAACCCCTTCAATAAACTTCAAAATACTCCAAACTAAAAGAGAGGGGAAAAAATCAACAAAAACCAGAGGCTTTTTGAAATGAAGTTATGTTGTTTGCATCTTGAAGAAGCAGACATGAGTTTTTCATCAAGAAGATTCAACTTTACTGATCTTCTTGTACTGCACTTTATCTTTTCTTCACCTCTGACCTTCCTTTCAGTGTCTCCTCAAGGCATCATGAACGTAAGCCTTGTGGTGTTCTTTTAGAAGTAGGATTGCTGGTATCCCCTCTGGTGAATTTAAGCAGCTGTTGGAGTCAGTGACAAGGTTGGCTGCAGATTTGGAATACTGGCTGGGAAAGAGATTATGGGTCAGTCCCCAGTGCTGGGAGACAAAAGATTCAAGCAGTTCAGGATTTTTGGGATATCCGAAAAAGATTTCATGAAATTTGTAAAGATCTAACAGTGTATTGCAGGTTTCATGTGGCCTAAACAGCTTATAGCAAGTAAAACTCTAGGTAGCCAGTAAGTGGTGTTTTCACAGCAATGCTGTTTTTCTGAGGTGTGCAAGAGCTGGTGTAATGTAATTCCACAAAACTGCAATGCTGAAAACACAAACTGGTTACCTCTAGCATTTGCAGGGACTGTCACGACTAACTGGACTTCTAATCTTAAGAAACTCATGTTATATTATTTGTATATTTATTACAGAAAACCTAAACTGCTAGGGAGGCTTTTTGTCTCTAGGTCATATAAGATTTCAACAGACCAGACCCTTAGAGAAGCATTTCAGATTGCTTTCTAAAAGCTCATTTAAAGAGGCACTAGGAAACTTCACTTTCCAAAATTATCGGATATTTTGGGAGTATTTATAAAAACAAGAGATTTGTGAGCAAGGAACCAGAGGCTTTGATGTTATTATTTCAGATCTAATGAAGGCTTTCCTCCTACAAACACAAACCTGCTTTATTTTGTTAGAAGAATCACTGTATCAGGATTGTGGTTAAGGTAGGAAGATAAATTGCCTTTTTTCCCATAATTTCAGACAGTTTACAGGAATGCTTATTATGTGGGCATTTTGAGCCTTCTGTGAATATCAGCAACAAGGATGTGTTGTAATTATGCTACAATTTTTTATTTGTTTGTAAAATGCCCTATTCGGATTGATTTAAAATTATCCTTGTCACGGAGGTAATCTTAAATTGTTCCTGTCTGCATGAACCATAAATCTGATATTTGGCATTCAGAGGGAAATAATTTGCTCACTTTTCACTTGAGTTGGTGCAAATGGGAAGTAACGCCATGTATGTCAGTGGAGCTTCATGAGAACTGGGGAAAAAAAAGTTTGTTTTTATTAATACTTTTTATTTTTTTCCCCGCTGTTACCACACTGAAAAAATTCATTGCCAAAAGAAAGGATGAAAATTATTAATGCAAATTTCTACTCCTTCAATTTTATCTGGTTGACTTAATCAGTTTTATAGGTAGGACACTATATGAGCAGCCTGTTGTTCAAATTTTTATCGCAAATGACTTAAATCCTGCTTGAATTCCAGCCATAACCTTTGCTGGAATTCTCTCGGAACACACGTGACTGTTTTTATAACAATAGCAACTTTGAGTAATTCCTATTTAAAGAAAATACAAAAGTGGCTTCCAAATCTGCTTTTCCAGATCAAGAACTTTTTCTTGTACAGCTGCTTCAATATATAAAAGTTATATTTGTTTTCCCAATTTCCTCTGTGGCAGCGTCACTGCAGTTGCTTTTTCAAATAGTTACTAAATTTCTTTGTAACATCAGACATGAATATCAGTGCCTATGAAAATAAAGACTGAATAAAATGAAGTACTAATTTAGAGCTTGAGATAGTGTAGCTGGATATTCACTTTGTTTTGTCCAGACAGCCTAAGCCCAGTTTTCTAAAGCTCTGCTCTTGGCAGCCTCTCCAAGGATGGGGGAAAAAAAAAAAAAAAAAAAAATCACAAATTATGGCTTGTTTTTTTCCCACGCACAGGAGCTGCCAGCACATGACATGTTCATGTTCATTTGTTTTGGAAACTGGTTTGGGACTTGAGTGTATGTAAGGCCTTAACAGTTCAAAGGATAATATTTTTTTTGTAAAAATGGAAAAACTAAATCAGGACACTGAAGTAACATGGATATTTTTTCTGTACTTCCAGTACTTCCAACCATAAATTTTAAAGTAATCTCTCTTTCAAGCCCTTATTTTCTATTTTTCTGAAAAGTAAATAGTGTAAATAGTTGTTTTGATTTGTTTTTTTACTTCTTTGGCAGAGAACTGGTTAGAGTCTTGAAGCTTTCCAGTTCTTTATGTGCAGTGATGAACAAGCTGGTTTCATCTATGAGAACACGGTGTTACTGCCGACTGGGAACGTGGACTTTCTCTGTAGCATCTCTCCTTCAGTGCAGGACATCCTGACAGATAGGATTTTAAATCTTCATGTCTTTTATACTTTTTATTTTTTTTCTTAAAAAAAGCGATTATGCCTGTGCAGAAAAATGTAGAACATTTCCCTGAGACTTCCTGTCAGTGTATGAGTTTAATGCACATCTGAGACATTGGCAGCACTATAATAAGCCACAGTGGTAGTTACCATCTGTCACGTTGCCAAACTATCTCAAGGCACATTTGTCTTCCACAGGGAGCGAAGGATATGTCAATGCACAAGAAAACGTAAGGAGAAGCTGTGCCCATCCCGAGCTCAGAACCACCTCTGGTTCTTCCAGCCCAGCCGTGCACCAGCCTGGCTCCGTCTATCCGAGTTCATGCCCAGAAAGGTAACGCTGAAGTCTTGCTGCTCCGTATAATATCACCTGTTTTCAGGACTGCTTAAGTCTGTGATTTCATAAACAAGAGCGACCTGTCGATGGGCAGCTGGGAGCCTTCCCGCCAAGTCAAAAGTGGCGGGAGATGCAGCTGAGCCGCTCGGGCCTCCGCGGGGCTGGCGGCTGCGTGGGCAGGCCCAGGCCTCCTGGAGAGGCTGCCCTGCTGCTCGGCGGCCTGCTGCGCCGCGGGCAGGCTGCTCCTGGGCTGCTGCTGCTGCTCCTGGCACAACGGGCAGAGCCAGCAGCAAGTGCTGCCCGCGCTGCCGGCCGGAGCTGCCTGCGGCGTTCCCTGCCTTCCCAGGAAAGACTGGTGCCCAAGGCACCCACGCAGCGTGGGCTGCTGGGGGTCTGGACACAGTGAAATGATGTTCCTGCATAGAAAGAACTAGGCAAATATTCCAAGTGCACGTATTCAGATGCTTAATTAGTTAAAGTCTGATATATGAAGTCTGCTTATAGGAAAAATGATGCGAATAAGCATTAGAGGTAAAGCACCACAGCATTTTATTTTCATTGGGTTTCTGCTGCTCAGAGGCAATTCCTGTGTCACTAGTGGGGTGCAATTCCCTCTATGGATGATACTAAATACAGTATTGGGTTATATCCTCAAAAATTAGGGTGTTTGCTTTAGGGCAAGATTGTTGCTTCAATGTATGTTGTGTATAGCTCAGTGAAAAAATCTGAGTATTCAACATGTCACAGATAAAATGGGGCTATGTGAGGATGGATTTTATCTTAAATGCTGAGTTTTATCCAATTCAGACTACCTCCTTAGATGACTGTGCATGTGAACATAATCTAGATGATAATGCAGTGGCAGTTGAAATAAAACCCAAAGTCTTTAGGACCTAACTGAAAATTAGAACTCTTAGAAATCGTGTCTCATGTATTGTTTATGCTGCCTGCCCCCATTCTTTGAAAAATGCAGGCTAGCCAAAAGTTTTTGATCCTTCTGCTATTAACAGATGGTATATGTAGCTAAGGATAAGCTGGGACTATCACTTAGGCCACAAGCAAAGGGGTGAGGGATGCTCCCCTGTGGGTACCCTTAAAAGGCCATAAGCTTGAGTAGCAAAAATGAAAAGGTCTAGTGCTGGTGTTAATTACGCAGAAACCACACAGAAAGTGCTCGCTGTCACCGAGTCGAGAGGTTGTGCATCCCTTCCACAGATAAAAGGCATGGTATGAAAACATTTTGCAGAGGACAATGAAGCGAAGATTAGCATAATCTTTTGCAGTATCCTCAGTAAGCTATCCATGAGTGAGCTGCTTTTTTTCTCATTCCTTTTGCTCTAATGTCTGGATTTAAGGAATGGCAGTGTAAGAATAGGCTTTGTCCTTGAAGCCCGGCGGTTGTGTTTTCCCGCCTTCATGTGATCATCCGTGTTGCTGGTGCACTGCTCTCCTGGTAATCACACAATGGCAGGAAAATGAAGTGTCAGTTCATTGACAGAACCTTATCCTGGCTATGTTTTTTCTTAATCCAGACTCATCAGTGCTCTCACACTCTCCTTATTTCCTCATTTCATCTAAATCAATAGCGCAAAATCTCTTCCGTAATTGTTCGGGATGAAAGCGAAAGCAAACAACTCGGGGAAAAAATCCTAAAAATAGCTCCGTGGTGCTTAAAGGCAACATAATTGAGTGATTTTCCTTCACTTGGGAGGCGAGTGCTTGTGCCGTGGGTGCCTGCTCAGCGTGGGGAATGGAGCCTTCTTTCCGACGCACCTCGGTGGAAATGGCTCTTTAGCTGCGCGTCCTCTGGAGCACAGTGTTCACTTTTAGCATGGAGGCTTAGCCATATTCATGCTGCAGTTTAACGTGGCTATCTCTAGGGCTGACACAGTGGCTAATGCTTGAGTTTGTTAGCCACTTTGATCCTGAGTGCCCTGTTTTAAGTCTTGCTACTACTGGTTAAGCTAGCACTTTGTTACCGCGGGGAGTGTTGGGAGGCACTATCCCCAAGATCAAAATATAAAAATAGGTCTGAGGTCAGGGAACTGTATAGACCCCCAGAAGCTTTTCAGTTTTACAGCTGGAGATAGTCTCTTAAGTATATATAAATCGTCATTAGGATTCTGACAAAGAAGTGCACGATGGGATTGCTGCAGGGCAGACTCTTTGAATCTTATTCCTGATAAAAACCACTTCTGGCTGGCTGACAGGAGACAAGGCAAGTTCAAGGAAGGCATTAAAAACATCTTAAATCTATTGATGGCAGCAGAAGTGTTGGGATGAATAGTTTGGGATTAGGATGAAGACTTCTGGGTGCAGTCAGAGCAGGGAATTTGGGGCCAGCTGGCAATTCTGAGGGAAAATAGACCTCTGAATATGGTCAGAGTCAAATAATAATTCCCAGGATCACCGTGAAACTTTCTGAGAGGAAAACAGTTATTTTTTTTCCACAAGGAAAACCTCTGAGTGACATACTGCTCTAGCAGGAGGCAGGCTAGCAGTCAAAGAGTCTGCGAGCAAAGACACTCCGGTGGTATCAGCATCTCTGGTGCAGTCCAGGGGCAGGAGGTGGTTTAAGGACAGCTGCAGGTGGCCAGCCTGGCTCTTTTCCTCCTGTAGAAGCTGTTGCAGTGGGACTGGGTGCCAAGGATTCTCTACGGCTTCCCCTCATCAACAGCGGTGCGTGATCTTTCCCCCACCCCATCTGCCCTGCACAAGGTGGGACGAAGCAAGGCAAGTCACTTTTTACTCCCTTGGGCCAATTTTACAAGCAGGGAGAACCTCCCTGTGCACAAACTCTTGCTTGGAGACTCTAGTAGGCTATTCCTGTGAGCTACTAGGGTTAAGGCTTCTTCCCCTAAGCTACATGGAGAGTGCATCAATAAGGTTGAGGCCTAGCCCTGCAGATGCCTATGTTTATACTACGTGCAAAAGGAAGTGTCTCTGTTAAAAGAATAGTAAAGTGAGAGGGTGACAAAATGATTTAATAGTCGGAGTTGTTCCAAGTTCTTTGCTGGCAGTGAGAGTGGTTACTGTTTTGTAGGAGGAAAAAGATGGGAGCTTTCCTAGTCTCTCAAGGAGTTTGCCCCAACCTAATGCAAGCAGACAGGTTCAGTGCTACCTAAAATTATTTTGCCTCACCAGTGAACTGTGGTGTTTGCCTGTTCATAAATACTGTGGACACCTTATTGTCTGCTCCACTGCCATCTGACACACAAAATTGAATCAAATCCTTACTATATTGAAGTTGTTGTCAGATATCAGATACAAAAATAAGCACGCTTCCCTTTGTGTTTTAGCTATCATGTTTTGTTATGTCAGACTCTGGAATCATGCTTTGTTTGAGTGGGTCTTTCTGAGAAGAACCTAAGTGAGCTGCAATTCATGCTGATTTGAGGGAGACGGCAGTCGGTGGACAGCAGGTAATTGAAAGTTTGCAAGGCACTGTACCTAGCTGTCAGCACAGCTCTAGATTTGCATAATTATTTAAACCATCAATGAGAATTGTTACATTTAATTACATCTTATTTACCAGGGACTTACTGCAATATTTGATTATATCTGAGAGAGCGTTAACTGAGGTACCAAAACTGTGGAAAAACAGGAACCAGAACGTAAGAAAGCTTATTATAAATTGGCTAACTAATAATTAATTTCTATCAATGTAATCTTTAAAGTGTTGGAACTGATTGGAACCAAGCCTTCCAGAAGCACTGTTCAACAGGAATGAAGATTTGTGAAAGGAATGAGGGGGCTGGCATGAAGGAGACTGCTCCCAACTTTCTCGAGTGTCACCGAATCGTCAGGTGAGATTTTACTTTGCTTAAAGTAGTTTGGAAGAGCAAGGGCTTTGTGCAGTGGGTGCACAAGAACTTGCTGATCATTAAGGATGGACAGAACTTAAAAATACACGCATAAGGCAGGAAGCCAAGTAATGCAACACACTTCCTTGGAAAGCCTTCCATTTTTTTAATAGTGCAATTTGTGATACTTTGTAATATATAGTATTTTCATTCTCACTGCCTTAAAGGTACCTATGGCTAAACAAAATTCAGATCTCATTGTGTATATTCCTCCAGGATATATTCTGGTTTATTTACTATTATGAATATTCACATCACTATTTGTTTTTGTTTACACAAATGCTTGCAAGACTGCTGCTTTACTGAAACCTCAGTGTGTAGAAAAAAAGAAAAGGCCTGGAACAAGAATGTTCATTTTTGTTTATTCAGCATTCGGTCTTCTCTGAGAGATGTGTCATTCATCCAATTAGGAGCAGACACAATATTGCATAACTCAAGCAAATGATTACTCCTTTAAAACCTCCCAGGGAAGCAAGCTGTTCACAGGCTCTCTATTGGCTCACCTGCAGCACACAGGGAAAATTGATGGAGTTCAATGGGATTATGGAAAATATGAAAAGCTAAACATGTGCCTAAATATTGTCAGAATCAGGGCTGATGCACAAATTCACCACCATCAGGAGCAGCTTGTGAATTATTAATGATCAGAAAAAATGCTCAAATTAATTGGATAATTTATTTGTAATGAATAATTCGAGCAGCTCTATTCCTGAATGTCTTTCTGCCCTTGAATAAAGCAGTTGGGTAGAGCTGCCTGCCTCTTGTTTCGAATGTAGTTAAAGCTTCAATTAGGCTTTCCTACGCTGGAACTTGACATACCAGTTTCTTTCACGTATTTGTACAGACAGAGAAGCAAGTCTGTATTTGGGTTGTATTTTTGCAGGGTTTGAAGTCTTGTTCAAAGATCTTGAAAAATTGAATGACTGAGGACATAGACTGGAATTCTGCCCTTCAGTTTATGTGCAAAATCAAAAACATGCAAAGTTTGGTAGTATCTGAGCTTCATCTGATAAGGCATACATTAAAGTATAAAAAGAAAGCCCAGAAATAGGAGACTTGTCAGTTTGAATGTTAGTTAAATAAGTACATAAGATAAACAGTTCAGTGAGGGTTATGTAGCTGAATTTTCAATCAGGATGCACAAAAGACTGTTACAACAGCCTGTTCCATTACCAAGAGCACATAGGATTTGTTGCCCAGAGGAGCACACAGGGTTTGCAGAGGAAAATTTACCAGTTTTAATGAATCTTCCCTTTCAAATTAAATATTATTACCCAGCTTGGAGCAATAGAAATCCCC
>JAVCKT010025419.1:1496-13625 GCA_032273925.1 Rhynchotus rufescens | reverse complement strand
CATCATTTTACCTCCAAAGCATTATCAGTTCTCTGCCCTGGTACTCCTCATTTCTCAGGCCTTCTCGGATATTTGTCCATTCTATTTTGTAAAAGAAATTGCACTTGGAGACCGAATTTCAGAGGTGCCGAGCACCACTTGACCGCAGGTACTTCAGTGGGAATGACTGCCACTCAACACTAACAAAAATTAGCACTGTCTATTGCTAATCATTGCCACTCGTGCTCATATCCAAGGCAGTTTTGCTAAATAGCTTTAGAGACTCCCAAGTTCACTTCCAGTATCACTCTGTGAGTGCAGAACTGTCTAACCTTTAGGGTGAGCAGACCACTCATAGCAATGTCGTCTTGTTTTCCTTCAAAGGTTTGGATGTATCATAAACATGTATACGTTTGCTTTTGCATGTGCACTCTTTGGACTATAAAACAATTTAAAAAAATGTTAGAGGAATAGATTTTTTCCAGTTATGTGCACAAAGAATCCTGAAATGCGAATGTATCATTAGAATAGGTGAAAATGGTAAACTTGTAACATTACATATTATGCTTACTCATAGAATAGCACCAAGCTGAGATATATTACTTTTAAAAAACTACTATCCCATCCACGAGCACTGAAATAGCTTTGTCCCTCTAAAGCCATCAAATGAGTAGTTGTTTGCAAGAGGTGGACAGCAGTAAAGAGCATCGTTATGGCTCACTGGCCTGAGACTTCAGCTCCTACTAGGCTTGGTTTGAAAGCCCTGACAAAAATGGCCTGGTCCTTCAGCCTTCTCGAGCTGGTAAGTTCCATGCAATTGGCTTGGGGAGGATCATTCAGAACCAATCTCTAAAACCGAGGGGCTCTCAACAGTGTGGGAAAGGCAGTGATCTCCAGGCACTCTTCACTGATGTCCTCTTCAAACAACTAACAGCAAAATTCATTTGTGAGAACTGCAAAAGCCCAAATTCACTTCTCATTCCATGATTCTTCATTTACTAACAATTCAAACAGCTATAAAACCCCAGTGAAAGTCACAGCATGAAATTTCTTCTAAAATGTAACATGCTCCTACGTTTCCTTTCCAGATTCCTGTTATAGACCCTGTCTCTTTCTGTCCAGCTCACTGACAATCGCAGGGTTAACACATTGCCTTGGCTCTCAATGGTTGTGTCAACTAAAAGCACATCGTCTGTGGCTCTCACTGGCACAACGTGCCCAACCATTTGCCAAGAGCCATCCAGATGCTTGCCTGCAGAGCAGCTTGCACTCAACCTGCTCTGAAGGATAACTGGCTGCCTTGGGTGGTGGGAGCACAGATGCCCTCGTGCTCCAGAGCAAAGCTCCTACTCTTCAGCCATGCACCAACATCTACCCTACCAGCGGGGCTCTGCTTTGTAGGGCCCCTGTCTCCAGATGGCAGTTTGGTCTGAAGAGTAGCCCTTAGGCAGCAAGGTTGAGTGTCCTTCTGTCCAACACCTGCAGCTTGTGCTACCGCAGTAGGTTGATGGAGGAGCCTGCCCTCGTATCGCAGTACTAAGAGGCATCTGTGCAGCACCTGGTTGCCATATGGCAGCCGTGGAGCGAGGCCAGCCCCTGCCAGTGCCAGCAGACAGAGCCCGGCAGCAGAGAGAGCCTCACGGAAGGCGACCAAGCGCTGTGGCAATGGCAAAGTCCTACCCAGCCGAGGCCTGCACGGAGCCCATTCTGGCTCCAAAGTGGCTAACGCTTACTGGGAAGTGAGCACAGCGAGACTAGGGAAGGGTGGCAGAGGAGAAAAAGGAGTTGTTCTTCTTAGGGATTCACTGTATTATTTATTTGGATTGCTAGGTTCTCTATCATGTTTCTGCAAACACTTGGAGGCCTCACATGGTAGACGCAACTGTATTATTTCCCAAAGAATCCACAATTACAACATCATCACGAATCACTCTGAAACACTGTAATTCCCAGCAATGCTTCATATGAAACTCAAATCCCACGATATGGTGCTTCAGACCTGCTTATGAGGATTACAGTTTGAAGAAATAGAAACACAGAAAACTGTTTTGCAGAGCAGGGCAATACAAGCATTTCTCTGGGCTTCTCTGGGCCTTACATTGGAGTTATGTCTTTTTAATCTATAGCTACTGAGGTAGTGATGAACCTTTCACAAAAGTGTATGTAAAACAGCACTGGACTCGACTGCCCAGTAATAAACACATCAATTTGCCACTTATAAGCAGAAATTACTGCAATCTCAGCACTTGAAAATTAATGATGAGAGGAGGTGATGCATGCGCGGCACTCACTGAAAGCAACGCAGGTTTTATTGGCCGCATCCACCCAGTTAGGCTGGAAGTTCATATCCCTCATATGCATGAAAATTAGAGTCCATTAACAGGGAGGGGGACAGAGGAAGAATTTTCATGAATTGTGAGAGCCATTGTGTAGGGGGGAATATACAATTTATTTGTTTTCCAATAACAAAACCTGCTATTTGCATAAAAATAGGCTTCATTTTTTAAAAAAATCTATGTGTGCAGAATCGCACTGTTCAGGGTTTAATGGTACAGCTGCTCTGTGAATCCTCATGCCTCAGAAAGGACTAATGCAGCTGCCTGTAGAAACTGGAGAGGCAACCCACAGATGGGAACATGCTGTGGGCAGCCCTGAGAAGGCCTAATCAAGTGTCAACCACGGTGGTGTTATCTGCTTGTGGTGGCTCCCCCCTGCTCAGACAATAGCTAGCAATACCAGTCCTGATGGCTGCATCCTGCTGGGGGACTTTCTGATGGGCTCCAGGAGACAGGCAACAGCACAAGCGCCACGGAAAACCTGAGTCTGTACCAGTCAAAATTTGGCTGATGTGCAAAAATGACTGTAAGTCAATCATCTTAGCCTAAATATGGGGAGCCCCGGAGCCCTGTGAGCTCTCCGTGCAAGGCAGTGGGCTGCATGCCAGGATCTCCCCTTGAGCAGGGAGCCCTCTCAAGGATATCCCTGGGGGTTAGAAGATCCCTTTCCACTGACAGATCCATGGTAAATGAACATAACATGCCAAAACTTTCAAACGCTTTGTAAACGTCACTAAATTGTTTTCCCGGATTGACTGTGAACATAATCCCTTAGAAATAAACCACTGATGAAATCTGTGAGTAAGATTGGACCCAGCAACGCCCAGACTCTTCCGAGGAGTCGGAAAACAAGGGAGTCCAAACCTCATCATGGCAGAGTAACTCAGATGTGTATAAACCTGTCTCCCATGCAGCAAATAACAGTGCAACTTGCCACTGAATCTTGTCAAAACCAGTGTCCACCTCAACAAAACATATTACTATTTCTCTCATGCCAGTGAAGCGCATTGCATCACTCACCTGTCCATCACAACAGGCTTCATTGCTAAGTTTCGTGGCTATGTTTCAACTCCCAGATTTCTGTGTGGAATTCTGTGTAATGAATTGTTAATTAATTAGTTATAGCAGGAAAGCTTTAGCCTCTTCAGTGCCCTTCTAGTTACTCAGAACGTCAGGAGCTACAGGAAGCTCTTGCTGGCCGCAGTTATTTTCTCACATCTTTTCCATTTATGATTAGGCCTCAGTGAAAAATTAGATACGTGAGTCCAATGAACTTGTAAAAAAGCTTGGAAGTACAGAATCAAACCCATATACCTAAACGATGAGTCAGAGAGCAAAATGCAGACCCAGTTCAGTCTCCTTCTAAACTGAAAGGCTTGTTGCCAGATGTAATATGCCATTTATGATGACAGAGGGATACAACTCTCCTGCAATAATTACTGTTAATTTTAAGCACCTCCTGGAGTAATTTAGGTTGCACTGTTATAAAGCATTTCCAAAGTTTCCACTGCCTCTTAGAAGCTGCCTTCAGTGATGAATTTCTGATTAGCTTAGGATCCATTTCAAAGTGCAGTGACTGTTTCCATTTAGCCATTTTAATTATGCAAGACCATAAGCTGCTTTATGAATTACATTATAAAAAGCATTTTCGTTCTTATATTGCAATTGTGTAGCGAATGTGGAATCAAATGACAACGCTGTGGTTCAAAAGCAGATTAGCAGAAATAGGTCTTTACGAAGGAAACCATCATCAGTCAGTGGGCCCACAGCAGCAGGTGGATGCAACTCGTTGGAGCTGACAACCTTGGTGGTAAATTTGGCCACTGTTTTGAAAGGCATCTCCTCACTTTGTAGGAGATGGATAAAAGCCTATAGGGCTGCCTATAAGGCTGCCTCTGTACTTACACATAGGAGAGAAACTGTCATTCATCATCCTTATCATGCATTGACCAAGCACGACTGTGTCCTACTCTCCTGAGAGGTTTGCTGGCTTCTGAGGGAGAATCTTTACCCCAATGGAGGGTGAGAAGTGAGCAGAAGGACCCTGCTGCCTTGCCAGTCCTTAGAGAAGTATTGCAGAGAAAAAGATACCCCAAGTGCAGAACAGCAGCACTGACACAATCTCTTAAAGCTCTTACCGGGACCAGAAAGTCTTACACAGAGAATCCCTATCAGTCTCCCACAAGTGAAGCGTGACATCTTCACCACTCTGAATAAAATAGGCTTTTTTTCCTTCTATTGTAAAAGCCTTACATTGTCTGAGGCTAATTCTCCACACCTGTCAGCCTAGGTTTTGGCAGCAAAGTCCAAAACTCTCAGTATAGGACGTCAGAACATATTAAAAGCAAGGAAATACTGTTAAGCAAATGCCCTGCAATAGCAATGTCTGAAAACGGTGAATAAAAGGAAGCCAGCATGAAACAGAAACGTACAATAGCACATTCGGATTCTCACATCAAGTACCTGGAGACAGTCCATACCTACCTGTCAAGGGCCCGTTCAAGTTAATAACTTGACACTGTGAGAAGGGGAGGATATTCTCAGAATTACACCCACGGCACTACTAGCATTACCCAGAAATGAGAAACAATTGCAAAAGAGAAGATGGAGAAGAAAGAGGGGAGAGGAAGAACAAAGAAAGCTTCACTGAGGGTCATTCCTCTTTTTCAGCAATTAAGACTCTCCTCTAATCCTTCTATACATTTAAATCTCTTAAAGATATTTTAAGGAAGAAGCTTATATAGAGGCTGGAAATTAACAGCCCTATGAGCCGTGACTAAATCCACCTGATAGGATAAATACATCCCATGACATTTCTGGTATTTAGCAGTTTCAGAAGGGGACTGGATCAGATCTGTGGGACTTACTTCCACACCTGCTTCACAGTTCACCCCGTGGAAGCACAAAATAATAATTCTAGCACATGAAAGGACTAAAGGAAAATGAAGACAATTCTTTATCCCATTGCCCTCACTTGCTTCCATAAGCAGATGCCATGTTAATCCATTCCCTGGGCTTTGACCTTTCTGGAGAAAATAGTCTCATTTTGTGAGAACATTTATCATTTGGCAGAAATGCCAGCCCCGTAGCTGGTGTCTTTAGTCGTGCTGGGTACAATAGCTTGTGTGCAGTTCTGGAAAGGCAGCTTCTGAGGGGCTGCTAGATACGGTGCCTCCTCCAGGAGGGCCCCAGCAAAATGGAATATCGCAAATGCCTTCCCCTGGCATAACAACCCTCAGCTTAATTAGAAAAAGGTCAGAAAAGAGTATTATTGCTAAATATATTATGCCTGTGAAGACAATAAAAGCAGTAGCAACAAAGCCTAAATAGGTTTCCGTCCCACCGTTGTGATTCTGGAAGCAGAGCTGACTGCTTTCCCTGTCCATTTTTTTTCTTCACGTGTTGTACCAACCCACACAACAGGCTGAATGGCTACAGGCAGCTGAACCACCGTGCGTTATTCCTACTGCCTTCTTCCTTTCTTGAGCTCCCCCCTCATAATATCACCTTTCAATTCATTTCAGAAAGTCAGCACTAAGAAAGGATCAATAAACTGGGTGTTCTAACTATAATAATAAAGACCTAATCAGTCGGTAGAAGCATTTTCCCCATGTTATCATTTGTCTTGTTGAGTGTTTGATGAAGCACAAATATTATGATGACAGACAAAACAATTAGCATTTCTAATATAGCTTGACAAAGACCATTTACTATAGATGTGGTTAGGTGCATGACCAGCAAAAGCCTTGCTAGGATCCTGTTCATGTGCAGTTTCATTGAGAAGTCACTAACAAAGAACACCAAGAAAAAAATGCTGCAAAGATTTCAAACACTTAAGAACTGTCTTTTTCACTCCCGATGACAAAATAATACATGGAAAGAGATACAGAAGCTGTGGACAGTGAAGGAGTTACCAAGTGGACCAATTTCCCTGCACGGATTGATGACCATGGTTGGAATTGCTCTCAAGAGATTCTCTGTGGGTTACTGTAAATTTATAATCCTGTAACGGGTCCTTCTTTTCACCATTAGGTACAACGATAGCTATGCTGAAAGTTATGCCCTCTAGGGTTCAACTTACAAAATGGAAGTGCTCATACATTTCTTGAATCGAGTTCCTTCCTTGAATTCATTCTTTAATGTACAGAGTCCTCCAGAAATAAAATCTAGTTTCAGCCTCCCAGATGCTTGGTCTACAGATTGACTGAGGAAAAGGAATGAACACAGTTAAAGTTTGTATCAGTTTGTCACTTCTTCGACTCACAGAGGAACAATACAGAAATTCAAGTTATTTAAACACATTTGCCTGTACAAGGAAAAGTCCCTGTTCTGCAGGATGGTGAATTTATTAAGATGCCAGCAATATGCTCTGGCTAGCAAGGTGCTCGAAGCCGGGCTCGAGGCTCTTTGCAGGAGCTAATAGATCTCTGATCACGCATGCTAATGGCTCTTAGTAAATTGATATGTTATTATTGCTTAATTTTGGTAAACATTCTTACTGAAAAGTAGTCTCTCAATTGCAGCCCATCTAAAATAAGCTCGTTTATGCTAATGCCATTCTCCTTGACACTCAGTAAATTCTTCCTAATGCATTAATTATGACTCCAGATAGACCAATGATTATTTCATATATGCTAATTAGGAATCATTTTATTCAGTCTGCCACACACGTCAGTAAACAAGCAGAATGAATTCCCCACAGAGAGGATAAAAAGACAATGATTTTCCTTCCTATGCAGCTTAGAGAATTTACCCCACAATCAAGAAGTAATTAGAGAAGAAATGAGGAGTTAGAAAACACACTTACAGGTGTAAGAGGTATCAAGAACGTTCCCTTCTCAATGACACAGCAAAAGCCGATGGCTTCCCAGCTAATGAGTTTTTACCACGTATGATTAAGAACTGCAATCTCCTTCCATAAAATAAATAAAAAGATACAATCAAATTAGTTCCATTGGTAGCAGAACAAATTGGTATGAAAATGTCTTATTTTGGGGCTAGGATTGAAAACGTTCCAAGGTTGAAACAGATCATGTGATGCATAACCCTTATGTCTACTTACTCAGTGCCAAGGTTAAGACTCAGCAGGGGAAATTTCTTGCTTACGATAGTTAAAGGTCCTTAAGAGCTACTGAAGCCCTCAATTTTAAAATTAGATTGCAGTTTTAAAATTAGATGTACTGCGCTTGTCAGTGACTAATGTGTAGTTCCTAAGTCCATCTCTTTAAAAAATACAATTTTAGAAGTGGAAAAAAGGAAAAATGAAAAAAAAAATGTTAAAAATAACATTATAGGTGTTTATACACACATATATTCATACCACAAACTCTTAGACCCTTACGATACAAATGATAACATATTTCACTATAAAAATTGTCAATATTTATGTTCACATGTGCGTGGGAGAAGTTGTACTTTATTTTTCCATTCATGTCTTTCAAATCAAATTTACTCATTTTAAAGTTTACCGCTCAGTCCTGAATGATCCTGCTGGATCCTTTCTCTAAACATATAATTACAGCCTCACGAGCTATACTGTTCTAAGGGAGACACATTCTATAACATGTATGGAAATAAAGAAGGATTTTCGACCCAAACTTTTCTACAGGCCAGGAGCACTGAAACGAAGTCTGAGACAATTTCTGAAATCTAATGAACTGAAGTTCAGGCTAAGGAATATCAGTCTTGTAAGTAATTAAAGCTGCCAGAAGTACTTTTTTACGTTATTTGTGCTGAAACAAAGGAAACTGCTTTTCTTTATGTGGATGGATATAAATTTCCGGTTGACTACAAAAGAACATAGATCATGTCCTGCAGAACGAGCTGGTTCTGGATCACATCTTCCACTGCAGCGACGTGGGTCTGGGAGTTTCAGCTTTACTTTGCATACCAAACCAAAGCACCTAGATTGTCTGCACTTTGAAATTTAGGGAAACTGAAGAACACTTGAAGGTGCAAGAAGTACTTTTGAGAAATCCTCTGCATACCTTTACACGACCATTGGCACATCCTTTTTGCAAAGTGGGTGAATCTTTCCCCTAAAGGGCGGCAGGTCTATGGAATTATTCCTAGAGGAAGAACAAATAAGTGGACTGTACTAAGGACTCTATGAAACAATAAAGAATGCAAATCCAGGATTGTTAAAATTAACATCAATCAGTTTAGATAGAAAATCTTTAACTATCCAGCTAGATCACTCAGTCTTTCAAACACCTAAGAGATAAAGCTGCTCATAGACTGTTTTAAATACCTACTACAGTTCTAATGAATGCACGATAGATAATTTGGAAAGTACCTAGTAAAAAAATAAAACACTAGTAAATGTAAGTTTTAATTTAAGTCGTGCACATTTTTTTTGTGTGTATGAAAACTGCTATTTGGTTGGGTGGCTGATAGAGCTTACGAAAGTAATGAAAGATTAGATGGATACTGTTCAAGAACATTAACTATAATGATCACATCGTAAACTAATAGCAGTTTTAAGTATATAAATATATAGCTGCTAATGGGATATGTGTTTATGGCACCATAGTAAGATTATTTTCCCACTAATAGTTATTTAAAGAGGAGAAATTGAAATTCCAAGTTAGCTGCATGCCGCCCTATTCGAAGGGGAGGCCATTCCCTAAATGTTCATTTCACCAAAGTTATGAATAGCCAAGTTGGTCTGGCTTACAGACAACATATTGAAAACTGATTATAAAATAACGCTGGTCCCTTGCTGGTGGTACAGCAGGAGCACGCTTCGCTTGTCTTTAATGCACTGTCCTAGTTTTCAACTATACATATCTCAAAAAAATACTAAACGAAGCCATGTGGAAAACAGTTTTTCTACTGAGTTCTAGTGTGCAAAAAATAGGCAAAATTTCCATGAACTAAAGCTTTCTTTATTCTACATGGAAATCTAAAGCTACAGGAAGCCTTCCTGAATCTATCTGCATCTTTAGCATCCATTTTATTGCTAGAATATAGTTTCCATGGCTTTAGAATTTTTTTTTTTTTTTTTTTTTTTTTACCCTTCTGCTGATTTTGGAAACAAAGAAAACAAAATGAATAACTGAAAGCAGGCAAGGGCATCATTAGCACCTATTTAATGACACTCATGCAAGCTATGGACTTCAAGGCAGGCAGGACTGTCCCTGCAGACTTCTTCACAATGCCATACGGGCACCAAATTTCAGCTTACACAGTGGGTGCTCTAAGTACTGTAGAGGATAGAAATGGAGAGAAAATAGTCAAGCAGTTTTGGTTATCAGTTCTTTCCTATTTGCAACTGCTACTGAGCACCTTTCTCCTCGGGATATGCTTCATGTGAATACAAATGCAAGAGAGGCAGATTTCTCCATCAAAAAGTTGTATGGATATTCTGACACTCAAACTAGTTCCTTTCATTTATGCAAATTCTTGTCCCCTACTGTTAGCTTTTTTTTTCAGGCAAATGGTATCATGCTCTTTATAATATCATACATGGCACAGAATCTGAGAAATAGGATCTGAAAATGTTTTACTACATTTCAAGACATTTTATTTTAAAAGATAGAATTGACTTTCAAGCCATTTAAGGTTTGCCTTGTTGGTGTTGCTTGTTTTTGAGGGCCGTGGGAGAGAGAGCGTGCAGGAAAAACCAGGCACATAGTTTTCCAATCTGGGAATAATATTCTTTTTCATTGGACACAAAACCCATTCTCTGGACAAGACTGACATTAATTATGCTAGATTTTTTAGAGTGTTCAGTGTAATGGATGATAGTTTTAATTACTTAAATACATAATTGCTTGACAGCTAATCTCAATCGTGATTGTGTTCCCCCTCTGCTTTTTTTTAAATCTGTACCAGACACTTGCAAAATGAACATTCAAGTGTAATTGTTTATTTTTTAACAAAACAACCATGTTCCATTGGTAATTGCATTGTGTGCTGGTTTACTGAGAACTTTGACATTACAAAAAGGCTTTAAAGACACGGATTTAAAAAGGATTTGGCACATTGGTGGTATCATAACTTATCATGTCTACGGCATTAACTGAAGGCACCTACTTAAAGCAGTGCTGAGCTAATCTAGTCAAAGCACCTGAAACTGAAATTGAAAAAAAAATAATATTTGTACTGTGGATTTTAGAAAGGGCACAAGATCTCTGCTATTCTCTGTTCTTTCCACCATGAGTCGGGGTCAGTATTGTTTAAAATCTATGTTCCAGACTGACACAGGTCCTGGACATGGACCTGAACAACCATATGAGTAATGCTTTAATATGAGTATTTTTCCTGCTTTCATCAAAAATGCTAAATCATCTTGAGAAGTGCCTTCCACAGTAAGTTATTTAATGATCACTAGTAAAATACAAATTCAGAAAATGTTGTTATATATGAATAACACAGCATGACGGCAAAGCAAATAAATATACAACTGGCAAGATAATTAGACTAGATTCTCTTTTGTTCCTAAGCTCCACTAAATTCTGTGGAAGACAGAACTAGAGAGTTGGTCACTGCTTGTCTGAGCATAAGTTCAGAGTATGTATTCGTATTGCGTGAACAGCATTCCTGGTCTCACTACGAAGTGAGAGTCACTTCCCTGCAGTCTACTGCTTGGCCAACTACTTATTAGCTTTTCTCATTTACATAGTTCTTCAATGCAATATCTATTGGTGTTAGTCTGTTATATTTAATGATTACTTCAGTAAAGTTCTTGAAAAATATGTTTTTTTGGAATACTACTTTTTTCCCTGGAAATTGATTTCACCACTCATCATTAGGTATCAAGAGGATATTCCTTGGCCATAAATTTTGACCTTTCAGGTCCTTCACAAACAAAGAGTCTCTCTGGAAAAGACATCTAAGCAAAATTGAGATGAGTGTTGCCAAATGACTGAGAATTGGGCCCTGTGATATCCACATGTGGCAGTGAGAAAAGCCTTCATATTTATAAGTATGAATATGCATGAATGAAAGAATGAGTACCACTGAAAAGCAAAGTAAATACTCAGCAAACTGAATATGTGAATATATGCCTAGGATAGCAAAATCAAAAGCACGCTGATTGCAAAGAGAGTTTGCAGCAAACAGCAATCAAAGTTTTGATTTGGGTTTTTGCTTCTTTGGCTGTTTCAATGGCTTCTTCATTCTCCACCATAACATTAGAAAACATAAGAAAGCTCATTGGGCTCAAGGAATTTTTGCGTTGCTCTCTACTTTCTCTGTCATCACCATTTCTAAAATTTCGGGGTAATTGTACCCTGCCTGAATATACATCTTTAAATTGCTTGGCTGAAATGCAGAGTATCTCTGGATCATCAAAAGGCACTTCTCTGAATGGAACGCCTTTGAGAAAAAGAGAAATCTAAACCCCCCCACTTCCCATACAGACTTACCATTGGAAAATCCAAAGGAAAATTAGCACAATATACCAAACTAATTCCAGTCATTCATGCCTTCCATGCATGTTAGGCGAGTATTCCCTTTGCTCCACACCTGCTTCTATAATCATGGCACAGAATGACTGGAACATCAGACTGTGTTCTTTTGTGATTAGAAGCTAATTAGTTTTAATTTGTTGTTAATGATAAAGGAACCAGCAAGGGGGATTTGCTTAAAACTCTTGATCATGCTTTTTGGCAAGCCTCATTTTTTTTTTTTTTTTGTGATGATATAAGACTACCACTCCTGAATTTATTACCCCTTTTTGTTCATGTAGACATTAATCTTTCATAGAAAGCGTGGCTTGTTTCTAATGAAAGCCTTAAACCATAGAATAAGAGCACTCAATTTAGGTGCTTTAGAAACAGTATCTTATTCAAACTGCATAGGAGGCTGT
>JAVCKT010025418.1:8870-20734 GCA_032273925.1 Rhynchotus rufescens | reverse complement strand
ATATGCATTTAATAAAAACTAGCTTATAACATCCAGAAGAAAATACATGCTAACTGCTGGCATAAGCAACCTGTGTATATACTGTACATATATAGTTATAAATGGCTAGTTGCTGTTCAATATGTGGCTAACCAGTGATGTTTTTCAGACACTTGCAAATGGAGGGGATGGGGGGAGTTGGAAAACAGGTGTTCCTAGTAAATGCATAATTCTGTTTCATGCAACAAAGGATGAATCTTTGTATTCTAGTTTCACAAAATTCTAGTTTGTGTTCCTGTATTGCTGTTTTCATAACTATTGCATTGTATTATTTAATTTCTAGTTATATATCTCCATGAGATATGTACCCAGTACCTTGTTTCATATTGAAAAGTTTGAAATTTATCCTTAAATTTCCAGCTGTGTGTGTATCCTATGGTTATCTGTATGCATTTTTTTCTATTATTCTAATAAAATATTTATTACATTGAAGAACATTAGGCTATTTCTAAGTATTATTGCATTACAGTATTATATTTTCGCATGCATGGGGACGTACAGCAGCTAAAAGCTAACATCTATGTTCTTCATAATGATTCTGCTAACTGGTACGTGGTGGGGTACCAGTACAGGTACCCCAGGGGTACAGCGTGGGGCAGGTGGAAAAAGGAGGCGGGTTTTTTTGTTTTGTTTTCTTAACCCCCCCCCTCTTCGTAAGTCTGCTGCCAAAAGACTATTTCAAAGCTGTGCAATTCATTAGAAAAACAACAACAACAAGAACAAAAACAACAAAACAACACTCACAGTTCGGGTCACTACTTGTTTCCTCTCATCCCAACTTGTACAATAACTCAGTAAGTTTTCAAAAGTCTGTAAATGAAAAGTTATTTTTAATGTTTAATAAATAGCCATTACACGTCCCAAGAGGCTGCCTTTGGGGACGTATCTCAGCAGCTGCTGAGTCTAGAGCCAAGAAATCAAGAGCTAAAGGAATGAAAAAAATGTAGCCTTGGTTTTTCTGGAATATAAACCTTGTAATAAAATGGAGTTTGGCAAATTTACTCACAGTGAGAATCACGCATGAGAGCTCGGTTTCTACCTGCGTAAGACCAGCACCGTCACAGGCACTCATGGTGCAGCAGCAAGAGGCGAGGCAGAAAACATTATGTTCAGTAATCTCCTTGGAGACCTGCAAATAGTTTTTCTGAAAATGTTAGTGAAAGACAAACATGGGAGGAAAAAAAAATCTTAAGTATCATTGTGAAATGGAAGGAGACTCTAAGAGCATCTTGCACTCATGTGCGTGCGCGTGCACACACACACACACAGACACACACACAGACACACACACACACACACACGACGTCTATGACAAAGAAAAGTTTGCAACTAGCTCCTTTGGAAGCAGTTATTGTAGCTGAAATGAGGGCTGTGGGATGGGAGCTGAAGGTCTGTGGATGTGAGGGTGTTTGCTGGGTTATTTTAGGTTTGGTTTTCTTCAGGTTTCTAATCCCTGTACCACTAGAGTCTGCTGAGACTTGCTCCATAATTGCTTTCCTGTGCCATCCAAGTAGTGGATATTTTCACTCCTTCCTTAGACTCGTTTTTATTGGGAATTGATTCTTGTAACTGAAGTCTGAATATGAATATTTCAGATGTAGTTCATCTAAAACTTTTTTTAAAAAAAGGGAAAAAAAGAACATCCTTCTTTGGACATTTTTGCACTATTGGCTATGCTGTGAACACATAGGAACCTTTATGAATACAAAGTAAGTTAGAAACTAATATTACCTTGGCCCTAAGAAATATTGGAAATCTCCATTTTCTACTTAATTTGCCTTTCACTGGTGGAATGCAGAAGTGGGCAGTGCCTGTCAGGTTGTATCTGTTATAGCTTAATAAGAGGCAATAAAGCAAGCTGTCCTGCATGAGGGAGTGCAGTAATATGACAGCTTTCTGTCTGAAATAAATAACAATGGAATATTGTAGAAATAAAATGAGTTTGTAAACAGGCATTCTCTCTCAGGAAAAACAACCTTCTCAATTGTTCTATGCTAATGCTCTGAACTACTGAAAAGCAATATAAAAGGACATGTTTAGCAGAGATATAACTGAATGTATATTGCTGTTTTATCAAGCCTGCTTGATAAAAAGAAACACTACCTTTCTATAAATCTTTTGCCTACATAATGAAAACTAAAAAATGGGGAGGGGAATAAAAAGGTTTAAAAAAAAAAAAAAACACACTAAAAGAGACTTACTTTCCAGTCATCTATTCTCCCCTCGCAGAAGAAAGTTTTTCTGTGGGAACTGTTTAGAGGTCACTGTTGTCTTCCTGCCACGTGTCCAGGTGGGCCTCACTGGGAAGCAGGATGCAGAGCTGTACAGAAGGGCACGACGCTCGTGCTGCTCCACACAGTTGCTGCAGTTCAACTCCCCATAAAGGGGCTCCCTGCACTCCAGCCAGGCTCCGCGCCGGAGCCCTTCACCCGCAGGAGCTGCCTCTCCGAAGGGCTGCTCTGGCTCCCTCAGCGCGAAGCCTTTCCCGAAGCCGCCGAGAGTACCTGGAAAGGGAGGGTTTGGGTTCCTTGCCCATGGTCACACGGCTGCCGGGAAGGCCGGGAGATGCAGATGCTGCCTTGGCAAGTTTCCCAGGGACAGTGTCCTTCCCTGACGGTGCCAGGGTGAACCTGTGGCCTCCACTGAGCTGCCGCTCCGCAGGGACGCGCTTCGCCACAGCATGTGGCTCTGCTTTATGTCCACAGCCAGTGTCGCAGACACCACCAGGCTGGGCAGCAGCAGCTCAGCTCTGCCAGACAAGGAGATGTCCCAGGAGAATGTGTGTCTGTGAGAAGGTGACAGTTGGAGCACAAAATAACCCTGGCTTGTCACCAATCAGGTTTGAATCTAATCTCACATTTTTTCTCGTGTATCTAGTCTTTGTGTGTTGCCTGTCCCTGGCTCTGTCCTATAATGTGTTACACACATGAATAAAACTTCACAACAGTTTGATTTTTCTAGATCTTTCCTTACTTTTCTATATCTTTCCCTTCCCCTCTTAATAGCCTTTGCTTTTACGGCTTTCTTCAGAAGCTTTAACTACCTGGCATGTACAGGCTCTCACACACTGTCACACTATAACACTGTGTGTCTGTCGGGACACGTTTCAGCATCCAAACCACGCTCTTCATTTGACTCACGCTATTTAGAGACTCTCCAGTTTGTGCTTGATGGAGTGTTTTAGCATTAAAATAGCACAAGATCTCCACATGCATCTTTCCTTTCTTTTTTTCCCCATCTTGAAAGGTCAAGTCTCCTCTGATAGGTCTCTCTTTTTTTAATGGACTAATTTATGAGACATGTCAGTAGCCCTAAATATGCTACACAGACACTTTCTTTCCAATGTACCTAAGATGAATTTCTTACCTGTTAAGAGCATAATTAGGTAATTGGTCCCTGGAGGTTTGGACCATGCCTTCCTTCTGTGCTGTGCTCTTCACACTGTCTTGGTGATTAATTCCCTTTCGGGTGGAAGAACATCAAGAAATCGGCAAATACTGAAAAAAGATCCCAAAGCATGCCCATTAGGAGCCTAAAGTGGGGTTGCACCTCTGAGATATAGTCAAACCATCTGGCCATTAATACCTAAGCAGAGGGCTCCTTTCCAGGCTCCTTTGGGTGCAAGCGGCAGCTGTGGCCTGGAGGGACCCGCTGCAGCCTCGAGCGCCCCAGGCCTGCTCGGTCTCCTGCCCCGGGTGCAGCCCGACCTCCAGGCTCCGACCCGACCGCTTTGCAGCCCACAGCCCGGAGCTGCTGGAGCTGCTGGAGCTCTGCGAGGCCGTCCCGCTCAGGGGAGGCCACAGCAGCTTCCTCAGCGTCACTTCCCTCGGAGGCTTCATCCCTGCGGAGCCTTCTATTTCAGGCAGGAACACAAGCAGGGACCTGCTCCATCAGTTGCAGCTGGAAAGAGAAACAAGGCAGGGAAAATAATGGAAAGCCCTGCCTTCCATGCACGTTAGAGACAAATATAAATCACTTTCCCAACTGAAGATCTGCAAAGAAGTCTACCTAACAGGACATATGCTTAACAAGAAGCTGTCTCATTAACAATCCAAAAAGAGCCATGGTTAAAGAAGACAAATAATTTAATTTTTGTCACACTTCCTAACATTGCCACCAAACTGAGGCATTTCAAGTTACACTTGTCACAACACTAATTATCTATTCAAACTCTGGAGCTCTCCCTGATTGAATGAGCTCCGCTGCGGTGAGAACAGATTATTTCATCAGCCGCATGTGACTGTCATCGCTCTGGCTGCAGGATGGAAACCGGCTGCAGCCTGGAGAGCCGGCAGCGGGGCCTCTGCGGCGCCACACGGAGCCGAGCTCTTCTCCAGCAGCCAAAAGCTCCTGCTCGTGTAATAAAAACTGATGTCTCTGGGTTTTGCGTTGCCGTGGAAACGTGGAAAATAAAGCACTATTAATTATTTATTTCCAAGCACCCAGAATATCCAGTGCTGGGACCTGATCCAAGGCCAGTGGCATCTCACATCAATCCAAGCCGACTCTGAGGAAGCCCCAAGAAAAGGACCAGGGTTCAGGGCAAACACGGCCCTGCCGTGTGGCTGCATTTCCTCTGACTATTCCAATAGCCACACGCTGCCCATAAGCACCCCCTATTGCTGCAGCTGTCCTTCCTCCCTGCCCCTCGACATCCTCCTCCTCCTCCCCTGCCCAAGCTGCCCAAGGGGCTGGGCGGCCGCCTCGCGCCGGTCGGGGCCCAAGGCTTCACTCCCAGAGATGCATCTGGCCTTAGCATCCATCTACATTTGAAAATACACACCCTTTTCCCTCAAAGAGATATTGGAGCAGCTGAGCTCATAAATATCCATGCAAACATCCATACGAAAGCAGAGCTATAAATCCTATAGAAGTATTTTCTCCAGATGGGAAATCAGGCCAATATTTCTAGTTCTTGGTACACGAGCATGAGTTCAGGCAGGCTGAGCCGCTGAAAATGCTGCCAAATAAAAAGCTTTTATTACCTGCAAAATCATTTTTAAGCATATGTTCAGCACATGAAAATTAGCTGTGTCTTCCTCTGCTGGCCAGCAGTGCCTTGGTCTGCCCTGTTCCTTTGTCACCTCTGGGGAAAACCCAAAATCTGGATAGACAAGAACCAACCTTCTTATGGGAGCCTGACACCCAGCAAGGATTTTCATCTGCAGAGACCACTCGCTTCCCTTGCAGCTCAGCCCACAGCTACTAGCTGGAACTCTAGCCACAAAGGTCCTGATATGATAAAAATAATTCCACAAAAATTCTCTTTTTTTTTTTTTTTTCCAAGAAAGCCTGCTAATTAACAAACTACACAGGCTGTCCTTTTCTTTCATTTATGCTTTCAGCTTACTTGTTAAATGTCTAATAACCTACAAACCCAAGCACAATTTTAGGTTACTTCCCATTCCTGAATAGTAGGAAGTATTGTGCAAGCGCAAGCTTGACCTAAACAGCTTTAAGGAGAAGGTTTGGAATCTGGGGCAGGTTTTAGGGCAGAGTTAGTTGGTATCACTCAAAGTATTTTGTAGAACAGTTCCTGGAAGGCAACAGCATCACGCCAGCCCTGCAGCCTGTTCAGGGCCGGACCTGCACAGTCACACATGGCACCTGCCCAAACAACGGGTGACAAGGGGTGGCCAAACCCCTTCATGGGGCTGTCACAGGAGATCAAGGGATTCAGTTGGCCAAACCAAGAGGACATGGCGCACGGGGTGCTCATGGATCAACCTGCACTTGCTCACAGCAGAGCAATGATAAAAGAGATGTTTTTTCACAACACATTTCTCAAGAACTGCTCTCTTGCTGGCCAGCTCCGCTAATACAGAATAATGGGAAGTTCAATGTGCATATTGATACCTATTCTAACGACTTCATCACCTCCCCTTGCAGACGCACTAGAATCAAGGACATAAATATGTCAATATCAAACATCTATTTTGGCTCAGCAGGCAGAGCTGTCTGTCCTGCAGCTCTCAGTGAGGGGATGGGAAGGCCCTGCCTTCACTGACACCCACCTGGCAAAGGCTTCCCTGGAACCCTGAGACTCAGATCACAATTTGAAGCTGTCGGAGGTTTCAGCCGTCCCGAACCCAGGCAGTCCTCAAGCTCCTCCATGACTCTGCAGCGGCTGCTTGTATGTGATGAAGGACAGAGGACAGATCCTTTTGCTGCCAACAGGAGAACTGGAGATCTCACAGAAGAATCTAAATAGAAAACCAGGCATGGAGATTAGGAGCATAGCCAAGAACCAGCACCAAGAGATCAGGGTTACGAGGACATTTTTCAGCCTCTATAGGATCTAGAGCCCCGAGGACATTGCAGGGACCCCCCTGCCCGTTTGGCAAGGGACTGAGCCCAGCTCCAGCTCTGCAGCATGAACCAGGAAGCAGCTGGCCCTGGGATGGGGTGGTGGCTCATCCCAGCCCCTCTGCAAGCTCTGTTCCAGCATTTGCACCCTTGGAGCAGTGCTCAGCACCATGCAGCCCCAAAATGTAAAACTTCACAGAGGTATTAAAACATTACATGTTAATCACGGAATGGTGAAGGTTGGAAGAGTCCTCTAGAGATCACCTAGTCCAATCCTTCTGCTCCAGCAGGGACACCCAGAGTACGTGGCACAGGGGGGCATCCAGGTGAGTTTGGAAGATCTCCAGGGAAGGAGTGTTCACAACCTCCCTGGGCAGCCTGTTCCACTGCTCTGTCACCCTCACAGTGAAGAAGTTCTTCCTTGCGTGGAGACGGAACTGTCTGGGTTTCAATTTGTCCCCATTGCCCCCTGTCCTATCACTGGCTACCACCGAGAAGAGTTTGGCTACTTCCTCCCTATGTTCTCCCCTCAGGTACTTATACACATTGATGAGATCTGCTCTAAGTCACCTCTAGTCTAAACAGGCCCAGCTCACTCAGCCTTTCCTTGCGCAATAGATGCTCCAGTCCCTTCATCATCTTTGTTAGTCTCCGCTGGACCCTCTCTAGAAGCACCACGTCCCTCTTATCCTGGGAAGCCCAGAACTGCACCCAATACTCCAGGTTAAGAAGAATAACACACTGAAACAGCGCTCCTTGCCTAAGTCTGAGATCACTGACATATTTGCACATCCTTTATTTTCTACACAAACTTTGCAAGACCAGTTTAGAGCATCACGTATGCTCTACCGTGGATTGAGCCACCCTGAAAGCACCTACAGTGCAAGGCAAACACCCAAATTCAACAGCCTGTCACAAGGGATTCACAGGCCCGAGGCTGCAGAGAACTTCATCCCTGTTGCCACTCCCCAGGTGGGAATTTCCTAATGCCAAAAGTGACCACAGCAGGATCCCTCTTGGAGATATTTTATGTAGGAAAACAAGCAGCTACTACCTTCTTATGAACGAGTTATTGACAATATCTAGCTCTGTTAGTGCAAGTTCAAAGCCCACAAATGAAGCACTGGCCTATCACAGAAATATATAAAACACTTTTATATTAACTTTTTTTTTATTCTGATTGCAAACTATTATGCTGAGGCCTCTACATTTGTTATCCATGTTTATAAACATGTTATCCATGTTTATAATGCAATTATTTACATAATGGACAAAAATGTAGAAGATGCAAATAAGATGCATGGTAGAAATGTGGGTTGTTTCCTATTACAGTGAAAGTAGAAGACTTCATTCAATACATCACTTCAAAAATAAAGGACAACATTATTCCTAGATGCACAGCTTCTAATGGTCTTGAAAACACACACTCAATATTGCAAATGTTGGAGATGCAATAGAGAAAGTTCAGCCTAATGCATATGCAGGACAATAGCCAGAAACAGGAATCCTTGCCCTGAAAACTTTACACCTTTCTATGGTCACAAAAAAACAGAAAAAAATCCACAATTTTTTCTCCTCCTCCTTTAGCTCCAAGAAACGTTCAAAGGGCCCTTCAACAGTCAGCACCAATATTCTGTTCTTAAACACAAAGCCAGAGGAGAAGCAAAACCACAGGCTGATGTGTGCAGGGTTTCACTTCTCAGCCCTCACTCTGCCTTCCGATCATGCACGCGCTGTTAAATGCAGTAACTCATGGGCTTGGAAATTACCAAGCAGGTGTTTAAAAGCCATCCGTAAGCACTTCTGCTAGCGTCTAATTAGTGTTCTAATACATATTGCAGTGCAGAGTCATCATTATTTCCTCTTCATTAGCTCCTGATATATAATGCATCTTAAAAAAAAAAAAAATTCTAACCCTCTTTCTTAGAAAAGAGCTTATTTCTTCTATTAACATAACAAAGGCAATAGGAATATGATTAATGTGCGCCATCTAAACTATGTGCATTAAACATTAAAAACCAATGTACTATCTCAGCTCAATAGGCATTTGTAAATTATAAAATATGCTTCTCAATACTCGCACCAAATGAAATGCTAGTTTTGAAAGAAAAAACAAAAACAAATAACAGCAACAACAGAAAAATAAACCTTAGACCTTTGCCCCGCAAAGCACGTGAAGAACCAACATGAGAAACCAAGGGCCAGGTGAGTGTCTCCCCAAGGCCCTCACTCAGTCCGAGGAAGCAACTATTTGGTTCTTCTGAACATCACCAGAGGCACCTTAACTGCTTCCTTTGGCTGCCACAGGCTGAACCCTCCAGCTTAGCAAATGACATGAACCAGTGTGCAGTTGAACCAGCTAGAGAGAAAACTCCATGGGATTTTGTCTCCTTTGCTCTCCACCTTTTACTCTCTATCCTGGGTATTCAGAGCAGAGTAGACACTTGATACTGGGGGGAGAGGGCAGAGAGCGTCACACTCATCAAAAAATCATTATCAAAGAATAATCAAAGTTTCCAAAGGAAAGCCTAATTGCATCAAAAGAATGCAACACTTATTTGAGATGAATTCAATGTAGCTCTATGAGCTTTAGGTCTGCTCTTTCCTACAAAGGCACGTTTACATCTCAGCTTAAAAAACTATTGAACTACATATAACCGAAGGGGTATGCTATACCTCGAGGCACATTAAGGCAGCCAAGAGGCAGAGCAGCCTGATAATGTTTTAATGCACCATGGACATAACATTTGATTTCATATATTGATCACTCCATATACAATTAGTTGAGTAAGTGCCAGTTTACAATTGCTGCCGCTCCTTACTCTTGTTTTCTGTAGTGAATAAAACTGACTGAAGCATAAGTGTGGGAAAGCAATCATATTTTATGACCTTAGAAGTTACATCCATCCACATTAATGAAGCATGAAGGTTCTTTAAAAATCACACAGAAGAGCAGTTCGTTCTTGGGAGTTATGCTGACTGGCCCCTCATCCATGATTTAAAATCATTTTAAAGGTACCCTCAGAAAAATATGATTTAAAAATGCTTTTTTTAAAGCCACATTAACTCACAGCCTCAAGGAAGTAAGAGGAAAAAGCAACTAACTGTTCAGTTTCAGTTCCAGATACTTCTATATTTGAGAAGCAAAAATTGCAAAAGTATTTAATATACGTAGTCTTTTAATATATGTAATGCAAGAATACCATTTTCCCTCCTAACTAAAGGCTGCAGATATTTACATTGAATTCTAACTGTTGGTTACTAAAAGCATGTGGATAAATGCCCTTTATCATCGAGACTTCCAAAGCCCTTACTTTGACGTGTCCAACATCAGAAAGTAACTGTAAAATCAATTAACTCAACTGTTATTTGGGCAGTCTGAAGTGTAATTGCCCATGAAATGCTGATGTTTTTCTGCATAGCAGAAATTCACCGCTTACGCTCAGCCCGGACTGCGTCCTCCCTCCACGTACCGAAGAGCAGCAAGGCCGGCCCTGGATGCGCGGACGGGAACCGGCAGATCCAGCTGGGTTGGCTCCTCCCGGCCTCCTTGGGCCTCTGTCCTTCTGCTCATCCTGCTTTAACACTCAGCCACAGACGGGCCCGGGGCGCGGGGCAGAGCTTACAGATACAAACCCAGAGCACAACCAAGGCCCGCACCACGGAGGCTCGTCCCAAGGCAGGGCCCTCCTCCGCCTGCTCCCACCTTTAGGATGTTTCTTGCCCCACTCCCAGAGAAGGGACCTGGAGATGGGGTGGTTCCCAACCCCATTCCCAACCACACCATTCCCGCTGGGCTGCACGCGCTTTCCCCGTGCCAGCGCTCCAGCTGCGAGCTCCCACATTTCACCATCCGGAGCTTTCGGACGTGCTCCACAGCCTCCACACATGGTTATTTCCAAAAGTTTGTGCCCATTACCAAGGCTGGATCCTTACGAAAATTCCAAGTATAATAATTATTTCAGATATCTCAGCCTTAAAACATCTTTGTGCGAAATATTTTACAGTTGAATGACCTGAAGCTTTTTTTAGCTCTATGTAAAACAGGCAGTGTCACTATAATCCTTGGAATCTAATAAAGATTCCATCAGTGTAAAATCATTATCCTCAGGCAAGAAGGGAACCAATTCAATTATGATGTTGCTTGAAAAATTAGGGTGAAAAGTTGTAGTACGTATTAAACTTGAGGCTGGAAAAGTTGTAGTACACACGGAAATGGTTACTGCAAAATTTGTGCATCAAGGCTAACAAATGCTAATATGTTCTTTTGTTACCTTCTAATTTATATGATTCATGTAAGCCTGCAGCAAGAGAAACTTGTTTGAAATTTCATCTACATTAAAAAATAGCAATGCAATGAATTGTAAAGTTATTAGCATTCATGTCTAGTTGTGTTATTAAGCTGTACACATCAAATCTGGTAGTACAAGTACAGAAATGTCATAATGAAGTAGAACAGCATTTAATCAGAAGAATTTCTAAAGGTCATCAGAGCATCATATAAATCCATCCAAGCATGACAGCAATATGAAATAAATAACTGAAAGAACATAATGAGAATAAACTTAAAGCTTTGAGCATTGTTTCCAATTGTAGAAAAATTAGCTGAATTTTGTGCTAACAGAATAGTTAAAAGAAAAATCTGAATTCTGCACCTGTAGTTGATGAAAGACTAGTAGGATGCAGATAAGGAGGATTACACTGGGGAACTAGCAAGGAACGTAAGGCAATAGCTTCCAGTGAATAGCTGATCTTGTATGTCTCTGTATGAGACATAAAACTGAAAAGAAGTTTTCAGTTCAGTTATTTCTTCCTCATTAACCAGATGAGCCCTAAATGATTTGATTTAAATAACCAACAATTTATTAATATTTTTGTACTTGCAACAACAGTTTGATTGCTCTAGGACATGTATTATAGGTCTGATATTTGGCAGCTCCTGACTCTGGAGCCATTTTAATATTTCATGCTAATGTAGTGGAAGCCTCAGTTTTCCTTGCTGAGAGCTCTGCTGCGGCTGAGGCAGATACAGTGGTCACCGAGGGCCAAATCCTCCTTCTCTTCGCCATGCTCAGCTGAGCCTTCCACTGCATGAAGACTAATTGATTTCACTGGGACACTTCCCAGAATAAAGTTCACAGTGATTAAGGACCCCAGAATCTGGCTCATAAGGTGGAGTCAGATGGCCTGGCAAAGTGATGCAGGGCCTGCATATCAGCTCAGTGAGGAGGGCTGAATAACTAATTCATCAAAGACAGTTTGGGAAGCATAGCACATAGGCACGTTCCCTGCCTAATTAGTGATCCTGGACACAAGAAGCAGAGAGGCCATTTGAGCAGAGCTGGTCCCCAGCGAAAGCCCTGCAAGCCACCAGCCCATGCCGGGAGGCTGTGGAGAGGACAGGGCTCTCAGGGAAGCACTTTCCTTCAAGAGGCCACATCCAGAGCACCAAAAAATCTTCATCTTCATTCTGCGTCAGTCTGACCACTGCTGTGTTTCCATGATAAGGAATTCTAACA
>JAVCKT010025417.1:0-14650 GCA_032273925.1 Rhynchotus rufescens | reverse complement strand
AAATGACATTCAGAATCAGACAACTAAGTCAAAATTCCCATGACTGCCTGTGTTGTGCATCTCAGGCTAATCATCCATTCAAACCATTATGGTACTCCTGCTTCCAGTCACACAAGGAATCATTCACAGAGGTTTCAGTCCTGCACAGATATAGGCATATACCTCGTATTAGGAAGCAAGACTCTTATCCCCCACTATTTCTAACAGCTAGTTAGAAATTAGTAGCAGCTTTTGAGCATCCAGGACAACCTGAATGACCAGTCTCAGCTGCTCAAAAGACTGGAGGTTAGTCCCTGAATTAGTTCACACAGCATATGGGCATCTAGACTGCAAACTTATTGCTGTCAACCCAAAAACGAAGAGGACTGCACAGAACAAGTTTGAGAGGCGCTATGGGGTGCTGTAAGCAAGCACACAGAAAAAAAAAAAAAAATGTTCATGTGAGCTGGGGTTCAGGCAGTAAAACGTCTGTAAAAAGCCCAAGATCCAGACTCAGGAATCAAAAAGTACAAGTTAAACAGCTTTCTAGTTTGCTGATCGTACTAACTCATTTTATTTGCCTTTTTAATGAGAAGAGCTTGCCAACAGTGGGTTTCTTTTCCACGATGAGTTGGTCTATAAAAGCATAATGCACAACTACAAAACAGATCAACAACAGAAACCTGCTACCATCAAGGATGCTCTGTGACAGGGATGGCTTTGGAGGTGAGGCAAGTGAAAGTAAATGCAAAACCAAGAATCAACTATGACAGGCAAGATAATGAAAATTAAATGTACATAAGATCTTTCAATCCTTCTATGACCTATGTGTAAAGCAGGCTGATGAAACTTTTCCTTCTCCACCATCTGCTGTTCTCACACAGAGCAATCCAGCCACCTTTACATTGAAGGCAGCAGTCTGCCAAGGATTAAAAACATTAAAAAAAAGGACTACTTCAGACAAAGATTCATTCATTCAGCCTGCTCTCAGAATCCACGGTCTTAAGGGAGACCCAACAGTCGGATTCTGATGCTAATGCTACTGTAATTCAGACACCTGCAGAACCTAGGCAAAGGTAGCATGAAAAAAGATTATATAGGGAGCTGAGATAGAAAAAGCACCACCACAGATGAAGTACACATCTGTGGTGTGTACAAGGGATAAAAGTACAAGGGATAAAAATTAGGTGGGAGAAGAAACCATTTGTTTATTCGCTTTGCTACGATGAAGAGCTTACTCCAAATACCTAATCCATCTCCCTGTGTGTCTCCTCTTTTTTAATTCAGAATCAAATTATGGCAAGATGATTTGGTCAGGATCCAAAAGGCAATTAAACAAACAACAGGGTCCCATATCTGTTTTGTGAGGTTTGGGTTTTTTTGGATGGGGAGCTTTGGGTTGTTGCTTTGTGTTTTTTTTTGGACGGGGAGAGCGGGGGGGAAGCCAATAAAACAGAATTTTAACTCTACAACTCTAAAAAGAGCAATCATAGGTCAGTACTTCTAAAGTCAAAAATTTGTTACCATCAAAAGAGATTAACGCCTTCAGAGGTCTAATCCTTAAGGAGATGGAACACTGTTTTGCCCTGCATGAACATTTGCTGTGCAAGGAAAAAAGGATTAACGTGACAATTTCACTGAAAAACAACATGAAACTCTTGAGTACCATGAAACTACTGTTTCAATCTGAAAAAGTATTTTAAGTACATTATTAAATAAATATATGCTTAGAAAGCCAACTGAGGATGTCCACTTCTTTCCTGCATGCAGAGTTGCCCAACTAAATATTTCTGAACAGATATGACAGGGTGCAGTGTGGCATCTGCTCCAAAGCGCTGTCAGCAGAGATGCAAGGTGCTGAAAGCAGTGAAAAGCTCGAAGTAATGCAAGATATAAATCCAGGAGAATTGGGATCGGTGATTGACATGGGCTAGGGTAAGGTACAAGGCTGGTTGCTGAAGGTGATAAAGCAGCCAGAAGAAAGAAGTCAGCATGAAGAATCCTCAAAACAGAGGCAAGGGGAAGAGAAAGCAGACTGCAAAAAGCCATCACACCATTTCCTCCCCCTTCCTCCCCCGCGCTGCTTCCCTCAGCAGACAGAGTCCATCTTTTCTCTAAAAACTGGCTAGGAGGCAGTGATAAGTAATACATACATGGTTAAGACAGAATTAATGGCCCCCCAGCAAGAGGAAACAGAAGAGGAAAGTGAACTTAAAAGCAAAAGCAGCGAGCTTCCGACAAAGCTGAGCGGCACGCGAAGGTACATAGTTCTTCCCAATAAGCATAAAATGCTAGGAATTCGCAGCACTATCACTCACAGTAACAAGGACACTGAGTGCTCTTAGTACTGCAGGTAATGAAAGCTGCGTAGCATTCATCATCTCCTGAAGACACACATTAAGTAATATGACACAATACCATATAATAAGGGAAAGTAATTCTAGCTTGGGTTCCTTAAGGAAGCAAGGCTGATGGGATTATAATGCCTGTCAGTCCCCCTGTAATGGCTTTTGAAGGTGGCCATCCACAATTACGTGTGACAAAGCTCAACAGGTCTCAGACGTCACATTCTTCACAGCTTCATGAAAATCAGTAGCTGGTTAGGGATTGAGCCCACTCAAAGAAGAGGAGTCAATATTTACACTCTCCTTAATTACTTTTTCAGCAGCCCAAGAGCTTAGCAGTGTATTCTGACCCACCACCTGCATTTGACACTGGTCTGAGTACAGGAGTCTTAAGAGATGAGTGAAGAAGCAGCCAGGCTTTCTTAGCTCATTCAGTTCAGACACTCATATGCATGGAAAACTAACACACACACACACACACACACACACACAGCATGTTATATATGTTGCTTTATCTCATCAGAACAGGTCACTGAACACATTTCAAAATGAACTCAGAAGCAGGCAGAAAGGATAGTGTCAAAAGGCACTGTCTTTTGTGACGCACAGTCTTGCTCACATTTCTACTGGAGGCATAAAAAATAAAAAAGTAAAAGGCAGCTGCACAGAGACACCCCAAACTTCCTGTGATCTCAAAGGGGAACTGTCTTTCCTGTACTGGTCCAGCAGGCTAACACATGAAGACACCATTCGTACAAGCCAAGCTTTTTTGACACCACTTCTAACACTTTTTTTTTTTTTTGAGTACCATACCTATTTGTCTAAAAAACATCATTCTACTTCTTCACACAGATGACTTTGTTTTAATCTGTATATTTAAAGGAGTTTCTTAAAACTGAGCACCTTTAAACAAGCACCCACATGTAGCCACATCACTGGGATATGCTCCCATAGGATCAGCTTTACAGCAAGCACTGAAGGCTGCAATCACCCAGCTCCAACAGGCTGAAGCACAGGAAAACTGAGAACTTTGTGGAAAGACGAGTATTTTTGAAGAAGAGAAAAGAAATATGTTTGAGTATACGAAGCAAAAAGTCAGGGTATTTAAGTGCCCTACGGTACTAGAACTATTTGCTTTATCCAAAAAACAAGTAACATTTTGTAAACTACTCAAGTCCTTCAACGAATGCCTCTGGTAATGGTCCCATGGTCCCTGTGTGTACGCAGCAGAGCAAACCAATTTGCAATACACTCGTTCCTACTAAAAATACAGCAAACTCCCAATTTTCAAGAAGTAAATGTACTTTTAGAAATATGGTTTAAAAGGATATAATAGCTGATGCTGAGAAAGCTGCATGTCCTGATATACTTATTTCCTAGAGTAGTGCTCTCATGCCCATGGTAAAGAATTTGATTCTAGTCTATACTTACCTTTTGTGCAAATAACATACTTTGATTACCTGCTTAGACCAGCTTGACGCCATTCATTTCTTCCAGTAATTTGTAGCTCAAGAGTATGCCAATATGGGCTTATGTGGAGTACCACTCATGCAGACCTCAATTTTGTAATATTTCTAATCTTCCAAGATAATTTTTTTTAACTAATGCCTAGTGAGGGTTTCACAATGATGTTTTTCCCTTTCATAATTTACTCAGCTGGGATAAGGCAAACTGGTTTAGAGAAACGATAAAGAAAAGTGCTTCTGCTAGGATGCTATCCTCTGATTCTACCTGTGGCTCCTGCTTTTCAGGTCACCTAATGCATGAAACACTGAATTATTATTAGAGACTGGTTTTAACAGAGTCATTACTAGGAATTTGCCATTTAAAAACACTTGAAATTCAGATTTATATTTGAAATGGAAAAGATATATTTAATTTAGCTATTGGCATAATTAAGTATTGTAATGATAATGTTGGTTTTAACTGCTAATACTCTACTTCCCACAGGTTTGAATATAAAGGCACTGACTCCAGTGCCACAGTCAGAGCTTTGCCCACCAACTTGAATTTCCTCCTTCACCTGTATGTGGAACCTCCACGACTTTTGTGAGATATCCAAAAGAGAGCACATCACTTGCCAGAGGTTATGCAGCAAACCTGCAAGCTAATGAAGGTCTTCCAAGTTCCCAGCTGCTTCCTTACTCACTCATTGCCCTCGTACATAAGCCTATAGGCTGAGCTTCAGTACCTCTGGAGCTTTATTCCCAATAATAGGGCTAACAGGCAAATGAAAGCAGAACTAAGCTAACCAAGAAGGCATATGACAGGAAATAAGCCCAAGTGGGTTTTCTCAAGTAGCAGAACTAATCTGTCAGTTGGACAGATGCATGACACAAGCTATGGCATCAGTCTACCACTGATGGCACAGCAGCTATTGATTGCTTTTGACATACAGATATAAAGGAGAATATTTATGTTAGATAACCAATTTCTTTAAAACTACATGTTGATTCTCAACTCTGGAGCACCATTCACTTGTACTGCCTGCTCACCTTGCTCTAAATAAAAACTGTTCTGGCTGTGACAGTAGCACTTCTAACCTGTCAGCTTGATAGACCTTCCTGGGCAGTCTAGTCACTCCATGCACTGCCTCATATCATGAGCCATGAGAAAGCGCTAAGAACCTGAACCAAACCAGAAATATGAAAACAAAACAAGCTGCCACCAACACAAATCATTCTCATTCCACTCCCTAACTGCACTTAGGGTTTCCTGCTCTGCAGGATAATTGCACTGAATAATTCTATCTACATATAGGAGGGAAAAAAAAAAAAGGTTTTAAGACAAGTCATTTAAGTTATTCCACTGTTCGTAATTTCAACTCAATTTATGGGGGAACTGTGAATTTCAAATTCTCTTGAGACCACTTGGAGAATCTCAGAACAAATCAATGAAACCAAAAAGCTCCATCCACAGAATATGAATAAACTTAAAGGAACAAAATTATGAGAAGTTGTCATTAGTAATGCTCTACATTACCCATGGTAGCATAATTTTTTTCTTGACCCAAGCTAGTGTTTTCAGCTGCTCTTTTATCCCAGGTGAGCACTGGTATTCACTGCCTGTCACTGGTAAGCACAATCAAGCCCTTTCTCATCAGTGTGCACCTCGCTTCATAAGGACAGGAGGACTCTCACACTCTCTAAAGGAAGAAACAAGAATCATCCTGTGTCTAATTACTGTAACACTGGTATATACCAAATAAGATAGATGGGAGCTTAGGTGGATGTCTAGGATCCCTACAAAAAACTACTCCACTCAATAAAAAGAAATTACAATAGAAACCCAATCCCTTTCATTCCCTCCCTATTCTGCTGTCACCCAGAAATCAGATAAAGACAAAGACTACCAAGCAAGAAATCTTAAACAAAATTCCTGCATAGTCCTTGAACAAGACATTGTAAAATATTGGCCAAAAGATGTTAAGATAACTCCAGCAGCTGTAACCATTTTGGTCTCCCAGAAGTGCAAGCAGTTACTCCATCCAGGAGAGGAAAAGCAGCATAGATTAATGCCACAGAGCTAATTGAAGTAGTAAATAACTGTAGTGATGTAGCCCAAGCCAAAGAGGTAACAAATAATGCAGCAAAAAATTAGAAATATGAGGTCTTGATTAATTAAACTGCATTTTTACAGGTAGGTAGGACTATAAAATGTCAAATATGATATTAATGCAGAGTAGGTTTATTAGAAAAATAAATTACAAAGCTTAATATAAATTAGATTACGAGTTTGCTTTTCATAGCTGGTGTTGTTGCACTTAATTGCTACAGCTTACTCTTTGTGTAAACAAGTAATCCATGACTACAGAGAAGATGCAAAGAGATGAGAACCCAGGGGTGAAGGGAGCTCACTACACCATACATAATGATGTACTTCCCCTGAGCCTTCTCTCCAGGCTGAACAGTCCCAGTCCTCAGGCCTTCATCGCACATCAGAGGCTCCAGCACCTTAAGCACCTTCACAGCCCTTTGCTGGCCACATTCCAATACTCCCATGTCTGTCCTGCATTGGGGAGGCCAGCACTGGGCACAACACTCCAGATGTGGTCTTGGTACTGCTGGCTGGAGGGGAAGGACTCACTGCCCCTTCAGCTGCTGGTAACACCCTTCTCGAGACAACCCAGGATGCTCTTGGTGGTCACAGGGACACATCAGTGTCTTATTTTTCCCAGGAACAGCAGCTCCAAAGCCAGGAAGGTGAGAGGGAAACACACCTCCTTCAAGAAAAATGTCTTCCAGCCTTTAAAGTCTGACACATGCATTTCCATAATCCATAGAAGATTGTAGGACCTACAGTAGATCTCAGGAGTATCGATCTGTTCATTAGCAGTATATTCATCTAACAGGACATCAATTCTACTACAATGACATTACCATGGTTACGCTATTTTTACAGTTTTGCCTTGCAGGTGTCTTATCAAGGTATCTGGTACCAAAACAATCCCAGTATTTATTCATGCTATATATGTTACAGACAAACAAGTTCACTATCTTTATACTCTATTAACACAAGGTGGTAATTTCTATTCCTTAATCAACACAGAACAACAATACTGTCTCCTGCATCAGAAGCAAGTCATTGTATATACCATCCTTCCCACAGTCCAGTCCCTAACAGGGTGCAGAAAAGCTCCTAATGAGCTAGCTGTCTCAGGGCTTTGTTTCCTTCAACTTGCATTAACATATTACTTTGAGGAGGGAAAGAGTTAAGTCATCAGGACCATTAAAGTTATAAAAAACCATTCACAACTCAGAGGGGAGAAAAAAAGCTGATCTCATCTACAAAGCCTAAAGATATGCTTTAAAAACTGTTTTAAAATAATGAATAGTCAAGCACCACTAAGAAAAGGTTATTATTCCAGCTGAGGCTACAGTTGAATGCATAAGGGAAGTCTGACAAACTGCCAAGACAGGACAACCTCCCGAAATTCCAAGTCAACTTTGGCAACACGATCCCATTTAATCTTCTTGTGATTTTTGAGTACTCAAGCTAGGAGCTAGTATTAACACTTGCATTGCCGTAAGGCCCCCTTTCAGCCTAGGATGTCACAAAAAGACAAAATATGGCACGCTTTCCTCTGTTTTTCCAAGTACAGCCTACAGAACAGAAGAACGCATTCATTAAAACACATAGCTTAAAAATGTCAACGTGATTAGAAGCAGAATCCCTGGCCTCCTAACAGTTTGAGATTCACGTTCGTTGCAGTGCTCAACACCAAACATCTCCTCCCTTCACCATTGCTGCCTTCATATTCCTACTGCTCTTCACTTGACATTTTTCCCTAACGATGTTTCATCTCCTTGTGACTGTGAATCAGAATGTTCATTATCCGATGATTAAGTTGATAAACACTGATTCATTCTCTCATACTTCATTAAGCTGCTCTGTTTTGCTCCTGATTTATTTCACGCCTGTCGGAGAATTCACCTGTATCTTTTGGTGTCAGGCTTCCAGAAGTGCTGCATGTTGCATTTGAGTTCTGCTGTTGGAGCTCATCCTGCACACGTGCTGCACGACATGATTGCTTTAAACAGGGATTTAACTATAAATCCTACTCTGAGCTGAGCAGACCCATACAATTTCAGGGAGGTAAATACTGTTGAGGTAACAGATTGAGAACATTATTATTATTATTATTTCAAAAATATTTTGCAGCAATGTGGAAGATTCAAGTTTCAGCAATTACACTGACCTATTTTACACTCTATTTAGAGTATATCTGGGAATTATTAACTAATGTAATTATACTGTCCATATATTCCTCTAGCATTTGCAGTAACCCGAGAAAAATTAATGTAACATAAAAATATAGATAATCATGATCATTTTACTTTGAAAGGGCAGAATATGTTGGAGCATATTTTGGAAAGCAGTACAAGCAGCCATAAACTGAGACACTAGTTTAAAACACTGCATAAAATAAAGCAATGAATAAAAAGCACACAGCTTGGGAAAATTCTGCTTTTGCCACCGGGTCTGTGATCTACAAGTACTCCGTCACATTTGTTGACAGCCTTGGGAAAATTCCTGTTTAAACAGGGGAATCACAAGCTACTCTTTCCCACTTCGCTCTCACTCGAAACAGCGATTTGGTCATGACCCTCAAATGCAACATGTTGGATTTGCAATATTTTTGTTCATCTGCCTTCCACTGAGAACAAATATGTAACCTTGAACCATCTGTTGTCTCTTGGGGAGACATAACCTCATCCTGCAGGCACTGTATGCACTTGCCTCATGTACAGAAACATCCAACTCTAACTATTCCAGTGAATTAGCTCTCCATATTATATGTTACTTGACTTAAATCCTTTCAAGACTGAGTAACTCTGCTTTATGAACTGAACATTTGTTCTATACAAATGAAAATCAACACAAAAGAACATCAGAAGCATAACTAGAACCAGAGCTGCCCAAGAACAAGAACTCAGACTAACGTATCAAGATAACTGCATTGAAACAATAGTATGCAAGCATGTCCTAGTCTTAGGAACTTAAGGAACTTAGCAACTTAAGAGTGATTTTCACATGCAATAAACATAACCAAAAGTGACCTGGTAAAGATTCTCTCACATCTTAAGGGTCATGTTCCCACGGAACTGTTAATGGCACTGCTAAACTGTCTGTCATCTTTCCAGTCACTTACATTGACAAAATTTTGGCTCCTGTAGGTATCTCTACCTAAGTTGTGTTGAAACAGGCCAGTGAATACTAAAGTTCTAACACAGTGACTAAGTCACGTGAGGGTAATGTTAGTCTTATGAAACCATGGTGAAAATAAAACTTTAGCAGCTGCTGACTTTGAATTCTAGGCACCCTCCCTACAAGAACAACTGGTGCCAAGCTTCAGTAATTATGCCAGCACACTGGATGCCTCAGAATTAGATTTCAAGGCAAGAGGGCAGAATTTGTAATTCTGCAATGTACACTCCTCATGGCACAGGATAAAGGTTATACGGCACAGAAGAATGGATGTCTGTCAAGTATTATAAAAAAAGCAGAAATTTCAGTATCACAGTAGCAATATTTATTCTTTCTGAAAATATGGAGTAGTTTAAGAAAAAAAGAAAGAAAAAAAAAAGACAACATCAGTGTTCAACACATTCACTGCTTCTAGGCAAAAGACAAACCCATACAGAGAGGGAGCCAACTTAAACCTGTCTCAGGCAACGATCTCTCCTTCCCCTGAGAACTACTGGGATGCACATTGGTTCCTCGACCACTTCTCACAAGTACCCGCATTGGACGCGTTGGCCCCTTAGTCACTCCTTGAAGTCACAGATACAGGTGAACAGAAAGGTTCAACTCTTAACTGGGTCCCCCTGAAATTTGGAATTTTGTGGGGAGAGCTCCAGCTCCCACAACACGTTGAACTGAACATAACCTTGGCCTTAGTTATTTTTGTCTTCAGAACATACAGCTGTATTATACCACCATGCCACAAAATCCTACGTATCACATCATAAGCTAATTCACATTTACGAACTTGCCATATACTAATCAGATTTCTATGCATCTTTTCAGTATAATTATTTTTTATTAGCAGTTTAAAAGTGTAGGCCTATCTTCAAAGATATTTTTATTACCTATTTAACATCCTGAATAAAAAAGTTTATTGCATTTCATTTCTGAAAATTATGGAAGTGAAGAACTCTCCCGTCGCATGTGTAAGTGAACTTATTCATCGATTTAGAAGCCACACAAAACATATAGCTATCTCACTGAGTAATTTAAGCACAGACATGGATCCCTCCAGGCTTTTGCACCAGTTTCAGGCATTTATATGGAACTCGTGTTCCCTTCTTATCTTGTGTCCCTAAAGCTAGAATAGCTACCTATTAGGGATGAATGATGCTACAGAGATGTTTTTATTCCTTCCTCAAAAGGGTGAGGCAAGCCAGAAATGGCTGCCCTTATTCTAAAGCTAGAATATTTGACAAAGTCACAAGGATCTAAGTATCACGCGGCGTGGAGAAGTCTGAGAAGTCTAACAGATCAGGAGGTCTTCAGAAACCAACTGGCAAGAAAGTGCCATTGATCTGGAGAAGATGGCAAGGAACAGAAATTCTGTGAGCAGTGACCTGCCTGACCATCCCTAACAAGTCCAACCTCAGCACAGCTGTCTTAGCGACCACCCTACAATTTATAACAATGCCAAGCAGGTCCAGGTGAGCAGGTTAGAGAAGGTTAACAAAATTCAGCTATGATTTGGCTGTTCACTCTGTGCCAATGCATCAGCTGATTCAGAGCTCAACAATGCAAGATTCCTTGTGCCTAAGTATATGAAGCCAGTAGGAGGTAAAATATTCAGCAGTTTAAACAGACACAGTCTGTCACCATTAAGTTTTGCATGCTGCTTGGTTAGGGCCAGGGAGGACCTCTATGGAGCAGATATGCCTACTTGATGACATCATCTGAGCACAAATCACACTCCTCCTCATTCCCTGAGTATCTGCGGAATATCATTAAGCATATCTTATGCCTAGTCCATATGGAGAATATCCAACCTTAGAAGATATTTAGTTTCTCTTTTAACCTTCACATTAAAAACTAAGGAAAACAAAACAAACAAAAACACATAAGCACCAAACCCTCTTGTCTGACTACAAATCCTCTGAATTCCTGTGAAGTACATGGCAGAAGTACATGAAGTACAGTGGCCCACCTGAGAAAACAGATCAAATTCATCCATTTTCTTGATGAACAGCCAATAACTGAGAAGTCAAAGCCAGAGACTTGAGCCAGCATTAAATCAGACCTGAAGGACATTACAGGACACAGGTCACACCATAAATCAAAAAAACGCATCCTTTGCTCCACTTAGATTTGTATTTACATAGGAGTCAAGCTTTATAAAAGAGCTGACCTTGTTTTCCATCAAGATAAAAATGTCTGCCCTCCATCAATACACCTAGAAGATCAAAGAAGGGATTGATCTTCTGTAGTTACTGGTATTATACCAGCGTAAGTAGAAGCTAGGCTGGAATGAGGTGACAAAGTTATTTCTCTCTCTGTTATTCTTATATCATACAAAGAAATCTCAAACAACTAATAGCAGTCAACTTTACATTAATACCTGGGCTTGTGGATAAAACAAAGCAAATTTTGCATAGGATTTACTTGACAGGCAAAAGGTACAGCACAGAAGAGTTTGGCTCATCTAAGTTGTTTTCACACACTTTCTGCAATACTCTACAAAATCAATCTAGTTCCCTCATTTTATTTGATAGCTGTCTAAAAACTCCAAACCTATTAGCACACAGAGGTCATCTGCAGGATTCCTCTTGCTCATTATTACCTTGCCTGTCTTGACAGTAGCCAACTTAGTAGCTTGCACAGCACACAAAGTCTTAGTTTCAGCTGAGATCTGGGTTACACAACAGCAAAGCAATGAATCATAAACAAACCACATAGAAACAACAGACCTTTATGGTGCAACAGTAGTCTTATTACTTCTGTTACTTGCAGGAAAGCTGCAAAGGGATTACACCTGGACAAATAACCTCGATGCTTATTTTCCTTTCCAAGGCCAAGATGCACTTACATCAGCAGGAGAATAAAGTTTTGAAGCTCAAAGTCCAGTGAAAAAAAATTCAAGTCCTGCCAGATGGTGAACCAGGGTCCGTTCAATACTAACTTTCAGAGAAGGTTGGGAGCACTAATTGCTGGAAATGTTGGCTAACCACACTGAGATCTCATTTACAATTAGCTATAACTTCTCCAGTCATAACTGTTTGAGATTAAAATTTCCATGCTGGTAGTCTGCCTCATGCTGAATAATATCTACTTTTTGGAAAGACTTAGTTAAACCTGTGTGGAATACACGCTGTTTATCACTTAAGTCCACCAAGCTGTATGACATTTTTTGTTCACTTCTTGCTCTCAGCATCCTTACAAACAATTTTCTTCCCTAGGTTTATTTAAAATGGGCATTTAAGATACTAAAAGCAGAAAATGAAATAAATGCCTTCCAGGCAAAGCAATTATTTCTGTCAATTATGTTTCAAGAAAAACATACAATTTTCCTTTCTTGAATTTTGATTCTCCTAATTGCAGTGTGTTTTCTGACAGTAACTTTTCGAATCAAAAATATTTCAGTAAAGCTATGCATCAATATGGCTTCAATTCTGTCTTCTCCAAATGTCACTATTATGAAACATTTATTTGGCTGGCCTGTTTTCTTCCACCACTGCATCTTAAGTGAATGATTTCCACTGTTTTTTAATATTCCAAATGGGAAGTTTAATCTAAATAGAGAAAAATTGCCTGTGTACATAGTACATCTCCAAATTCTTGCAGAACACAGTATTAGTGCTTCTTAATAAAAAACCATGAAGTGTATAAACACTGGGCTGTATGGTAAGTAGATGCAAAGAACAGGCCTAACATTCCAGTTTTTATTACTGCTGTTCTAGGAGGAATACTTACACGTGCAATTAACTGTATCCAGTACATTGCAAACTTGAACAAAGGTAAATTGAAAAAAAAAAATCCAATTAAACTAGAGAGCCACAAAGGACACTTTCAGTGACCAATAAATAATCCATAAAGCACTTGTGTAGTAGATCTATGAACACTGTTGGTTATCAAATGTTGAAAAAAAAGCCTGAAATAATAAGAGGGGAGATACAGCTTTGATTCATTAGGACGTTGCAAGCAAGACAGCAGGGGAGTTCGGGCAGCTTCACAGCACAGATACTGGCTCTTGCAGGAGTCGTGCTCAGGTCCAAGATCTACCATGAACAGGTCACTGGGGCTCAGTCTCTTGGCCAAATGGTAAGGATGGAATCGCACCTCAGGGCTGCCTAACATAGGGCAACACTGGGAAACAGATTTTTATTCAATGTATTCACAGACTGTCCTCAGTAGATTGGGAATATGAATTTGTCTGGGGTGCTCCAGAAAGTCCAGAAAACAAATTTTGTAAAGAGCAAGAAACCGAGATTTTTCAAAGCATTCTCCTCACAGAGACATCAAAAACTGAAGAAACTATTTTTTAGTGTCTCCCAAGCACTTGCTCAAGCACTTGAGCATGTAATGCACTTTGGAATCTGAATCCAGGTGGAAACATTGGCCTAAGACCTGTGTCCAGAACTTGAACAATGTTCACAGAGTTTTCCCATACGTCTGCATTTTTCCTCCTTCCCTCCTCATGCTTGGGATCAGCTCCCAAAAACCACTACAGCATTTTAACGATGTACTTTTTCCTCCACAAAAAAGTCTATATTCTGATGCTTACAGGAAGTTTTAGAACAGTTTGACAAGAAGGCACAGAGATAAAGTGGGTGTTAGCTGTTCTTTGCAATTTTACTACTTGGTGAGTTCTTTCACACCGCTGATTGCATGCATGCAGATGATTTCAGTCAATTGAGAATTCTTACTTCTCTGCCATTTACTAATGGCAGAGACTACAAGCTCCACAGAAGACTCTTCAAAGCTGAAACAGTTCTTCTCTTTGCAAATATACATCTCTTTCAAGTCTTTTTACTGTTTTCTTCCTTTCCATGACAAGTTTTCATCTGTTTTCACCCTCACCCCCTTGTACAGCTCTATACCATCAATACCACATTTATCAACAGCAGCCGTTCTGCGCTTTCTCCCTGTTTTACCCTCACAGGGCACAAAGCACCTTTACATGCCTCTTTAAAAAGTATTTTTTGGTTATCTGACTTCTAACTTTGCTGGGGCTATCTCTAGCCACTTACCACACCTTATAAACATCAGATTTCAGGTAAGTCAGCTGCAATTAGATGTTTCTCACAATTTGGAAACGAACTCAACTCAGCTGAAACTGGTTGGATCCCAACACCACATCTCCCCTGCTCTGTTTCTTATGTACAGGAGACCTGCTTGAAAGGAGAACCTTACCAAGCTGCTGGCTAGGAGATGTACGCATTACTGTCTGAGTGAGATCTGCACAGAACCAAGTCAAAAATAAAGGACTCTCAGAGCTGTGGAAGGCAGCAATCCTACTCTTGCCACAATAAAACACCTTGTTATGAGAACAATGAGAAATCAGTTGTCTGAGCTGCAAATCAGAGGTCTGAACTGAGAATGCAATATTTCCTTTTTTTTGTTTTGTTTTTGCTAACATTTCAGCTAACACTTCAGAGAGTGGTCAAAGTCTTTTAAAGCCCATTATGGATTTGAAATGGGTCCAGTTTTCTTCAGCTATTTTTCTTTTTAATTTCATTGTGTTTCCAGGGACACTAGCAACAAAAATAACTTACGAACAATTGTAGTAAGGCTGAACTGAAAGCTTTGGGCACCACCTCGAAGGAGAGAACCACAACTGTTTAGTAATAGCGGTGATACTAAAC
>JAVCKT010025416.1:24750-41101 GCA_032273925.1 Rhynchotus rufescens | reverse complement strand
GAGCGGAGCCGCCGCTGCTCCCGAGGCGGAGCGGAGCCGCCGCTGCTCCCGAGGCCGGCGCGGAGCGGAGTGGAGCCGCCGCTGCTCCCGCGGCGGAGCGGAGCGGAGCGGAGCCGCCGCTGCTCCCGCGGCGGAGCGGAGCGGAGCCGCCGCTGCTCCCGAGGCGGAGCGGAGTGGAGCCGCCGCTGCTCCCGAGGCCGGCGCGTGGCCGCTTTGCAGGGCGCCGGGGAGCAGAGCCCGCGAGCAGCGCCCGGCGCCGCCGCAAAAGTTACTTGCGCCCCGCGGGGAAGGCGCGGAACGGCCTGGCCGGAGCGCAGGCTCCTTCCCCGCTCCTCACTCTGTTCGTTCATTTGTATTAAACAAATGCGCGTTGCAGCGGGAGCAGGACGGAGTGCGGGCAGCTCTGCCCTGGGTTTCAGACTCACCGCCCATGTCGAGTGGTATCGGAGGGGAAAACGGGAGGTAATTCAGGATGCAGAGGGGCTATTTATAGAAGGGCTGTATAAACTCTGGGATATAGACACAAAGTTGAATTAAATATGCGTGATTAAGAGGGGAGTTTAGACGGGGAAGGTGTAATCATTGTAGAGCGTTAGCAGCAGCAACGGGGGAGCGAGCGAGACTTTCTGGGGCGAAGATGAGAAGAATTTTTAAGAGCTGCATCCTCCCTGGCGCGCAGGGCTCCTTTCTATTTTCATCTTTGGACTATTACGTTAGCCTTTGCATCACTCAGATTCACCAGCTGAGGATTAACGGGAGACGTTAGTCTGAATATGAAATCAAAATGAATATGGGATTTGGCTGCAAATGGAGTTTTCTTACAACTTTTAAGTTTGGGGAAGGAGGGTTGCCTGAAATTTGACAGTCAGCCATATTCATGTTTGTTTGTTTTTACCTGAAATGCATCCAAAAAAAAAAAAAAAAAGAAAAGCTTGCAAACCATTTCTTCTTGCTAAATATAGCAATATAGCTGAAATAGAATTTGTTTTGTATACTTGATTTAAAACAAAACAGCAAACGGTAAAAAATTAAAATGAAGTGCTGATGCAGAGATGGGTTGACTACTGGAAAAATAGTTTTTTATTCTCGGATCAATATGATGCACTCTCAACGTCTAATACAAGGTAAAAGGATCCCTTGTACAATATCAATAGCAGTTTAGCTGTGGCTTAGTAAAAAAAATCTCTTTCCTGGCCTCTCAAGACATGTTTTAATGAAAGTACAAGTAATCCAAATAACACTTAATAGTGGAACCAGTCAAGTTAAAGAGAACAGAGTGATTTCTTCTAGAAGCATAATGTGATTTCTGACAGCTCTGAAATCAGAGATAGGACATTTGCTTTACAATTCAGGGAAGCTGAATTATGAGTTTCAACTCTTATGTTTTCAATGCATTACTGCAGTACATTTTTAAGTGGAAGATTATATGAGTGATTTGTTGGTAATGTTCTTGGAAGAACTTTTTCTGTTGCATATTAAATTCAGAAGTGCATCGCAGAAAGGCTGGTATTCAAAAAATGATGTCTGGAGACTACATGAAGCCTATTTTGAACCCATTTCTGAGACAGTCTGCCGGAAAATAGGGATATGGATAGTTATGCCTCCATATTCCCCTTTGCATTACTAAGGTGAACTCTGAAAATCTTAGCAACTCTCTGAAGTTGAATATCTTCTCTACAGTTAGTTTCACACAGGGATTTAAACATTATGCTAAATTCTAGACCGGACAGCCTTGCAGATTTCAGTCCTCAGAATGATGAGGTAGCTCGGGTTTATCTGTGTTCTCTTGCCAAGGTATGTAAGCCTGAGATTAAGAAATATCCAGCAGATTCCCAGTTGTTTCACTCCATGCTCTCTGTTTTTAGGCTGTCAGTAAACACGGCACTTCAGTGCTTTGCTTTGTGGGTATTGGCTCACTACGACTTCCCCAGTCTATCTTTTGGCTTACTTATTTTTCTGAATTACTGAAATTCTCTTTACATCTGTTTCTTACTTAGGACTGATGAGAAAAGAACTGTAGTTTTTAAGCATTGCAAAAAGGGACCTAGGCTTTTAAGAGCACTGGATATATTCTTGGACCTAACCTATTTTTTCCTCGCTGAATTGACAGCATTTTGTACTAATGAATTTTCACTCCCCACTCCAGAATTGGTGGCATTGTTGTGTTATTGAATAGAATATTTGAAATGATCAGGGATGAAATACCATGACTAAGGCATAAATCTGGATACTTACTTTGTTTTGACCTCAAAAAGTCCCCCTAATATATATGTGAAATATGTTTGGGTGCTGTCCAGTTAGCACCAGTATTTCAGAGAGTCTCCTTGCAAGCCGCAGCTGAGCCTTGGTTCCTGGTCTCTTGGTCCTGCCTTTCAAACATGGCAGTGCTTTCACAAGATGGTTTCACTGAATGTGGGTAAGTGGGTGAAAGTTTGCCAGAAAAGCAAGTTTTGTGGCTCGTCTCTTTTTCCACTTTCAGGGACAAGAATACCCCATTCTGTTTGTAGGTTTGGGTGCTGGATTGGATCTAGTGCATTGGTCTTGAGCATCCTCTTGTAACTAGAGCAATCCACTGGCTCCGTTTCTGGTTTGGCTCATAATCAGTCAAACCTTTTGACTTAGTATTTCTTTCAGAGACTTCTATTTTTTTCATGTTTGGAATTAAAATGTGTTAAATGAGGTCAGGTCAGTGCATGAGTACAGCATGCATGTGCCTACCTAGGCATATGAGGATGTTGACAGTAATTCAGGGAGATGCCCTATCAGTTTTTGCACAGAATTAGGGGATGTAGGATTTTGTGGACCTTTTTCTTTAATGGAAAAAGAATCAGTCAATTGTTGTACATCATTTGGTTGTGAAAATCAATGGAATAAAATTAATGTTTGTTTTCAGTTATATTTTAGCAAAGCCTCTAACAACATTTCTGCAACTGAAAAGATATTGTCAAAACTAAATTAGATAAGAAGAAACAGCAGTCCCAATTTAATATTAGCAGAAAAGATGCGGTAATTAAAAAAGAAGTTAATCCTGGATTTGAAGATTTGCCTGGCTTTGCTGTATCCAAAAGGCATTGTGTTTTGGTGCACAAGGCTGGGAAAAGGGAACACAATGAAATGAAAGTGAAACCAAATAGCTTTATTTTCTTGGCATCTGAGCAGGAGATAAACAGTAGGGTGATGAGGGAGATGGAGTTTGGGTTTGGAAAGACCTCTGCTTAAATAATTCATATGTCAATAATGAAACAAGTGACATTATTTAAGTAAGCTTGGTTCTCTTCCTCTCAGGGAGTAATGTCTTAATCAGCTATTCAACACGGTAGCTTCGGAAACTTTCTGTAATCAGTACTGAACATTATCATTTATTTCCAAAGCTTGTCAGAATCACTGCGGAGAACTTGGACAATAGATTTCCAAATACATTTTCTATCCAGTTTTTGTACTATTTTTCTGGTTGTTGTTCAATAAACCTGTCTGGAAGCAAATCCAGAGTATGTTCTGATGTTAGTCCCATCTGGCAAATAAGCACAATTTAAATGGGGTGCAAACCATTCCCTGGCACCCCTGAGCAGAACAGCTAAATAATGGTGCAGAAGAGAAAAGTAATGTGACCTTAAAGAATGCACATGGGCAAGATGTTATTAAAATATCTTCCTTCAGGAGGAAAGGTTAGATATGATTTTTAAGTTATAGGTTTGTCTGATAAATTAATGCATTTTACTACATTACCTGTAAGAGGGATTTTCAGTAATTTTTTTCATTTTTTTTTTTTAGTTTTGTTCAGAAAAAACTGTTAGTACTTCTAGCAGTGTATGTTGTAGGAAGAGGGCAGAGAGTTCTTAGCTGGTCAGATGTTCATGTGGTCTAAGCAGAAATGTAAAAGTGCAGGGTTTGCATTGGAATGAGAATGGGGTCACCCACCCTTTGTACTCATCATCAGGGAAGCAGAACCTTCTTCCAGAGAGACCATAGGAAATCAATGAGTACACTTTGCTAGTGCAGAGATAAATGTGTACTGTAGAAGGGTATTAAATATAAAAGGGCAGCAGTAAAATGATTTACTACATGAAGCAGTGGAACTTTCTTTTGGTCACCTTAAAAAGAATCTTCCTTTTTGGTAACATAATTGTGTTTTCTTTTACAACAAGAACCCGGAAAAAGGCAAGCGATGGTGAAGGGATTCTAACTGAACATTGGAAGCAGGGAGATGCTTGTTTGTAAATGGTGGTTTATTTAAAAATATACTGCTGTTTTTGAACCAATTATCTGGCATTTGTCATAATCCATCTCGCCCGACTTACCCAAAGTTAATGTTTTTTTAAGTGTTTTTCTTCCCGAGGCAGCACGGCTGCCTGTGATCCAGCCTGTCTCGCCATGAGCAGAAGGTATCACTGAGGGGTACCAGCAGAGCGGATGCACGTAGGAGAGAACCTGACGTCCTCTGAGGTGGAGAGGCTCGATGAAATGTGCGGGAGCAGGTGCTCAGCCCTGACGTGTCGGGGCTTTAACGTGTCCTCTGATGCGGCTGTCTGCTGGGTGAGCAAATCTCCATGTGCGTTGGAAACCTTCAGCACTGTGAAAATGCTGCAAAGGAAGGAATAACAGTGCTCGTGTGATGGCTTAGGCTGTAAGTGCTCGCTGCAAGTGGCAATGCAGACACCTCTGTGCTAGCTATGCCTTCCTGTCTCGACTTGGAAAGTAAAGCTAAGGTATGGAGAGGTTAATAGCAGAGTGACCCTTGTTTTGAGCATGTCACTTTTGACACTGTGGTCCTGTTTTTGGGAGACACCGAGCACTCTTAGTTCCAGGAGCATTCTGCAAACCTCCACTCATCCCAGCTTCGGTTTAGGTTTAAATTGGCCATGTAGGAAAAGAAGTGAATCCCTTCTGGATGGAACCAAATGGAAAGCTGTGTTCCCAGAGCGCTGCTAATGCGCTGGAGCTACGGATGGACCTTGAGCTCGTGAGGAGAGACCAGAGCTAGGAGCGAAGCTAAGTCCCCAGGAAGCCTGACCCTGAGGCGGCGTCCCTGGCGCCAGCTGCCCCTTCCCCTCCCCGCGTTCTGTGTGACTGGCTAATGTAAACAGCGAATGTATCAGTTTACCTAGCAAAGAGCCCGTGAAATCCTATATTTGGGAGTCTCGTTGGAGACTTGGGAGTAGAAATGGGTCACCTGACTTGCATCCTTGTGTTGCAATCACAAGACCATTATTCCGTTCCTCAGAAAGGGGTGGTTCATGTTGGCAGGAAGAGAAAAGGTTCATTTGATCACTTGTAATATAGCACATGAGCACTAGGATTTTGGCTCACAAAAGCCCTCCACATTTTTAACCCATTTTATTATTTGCAAGAGCAATTTAGTTCCTAATGTTAACAATGAGTGATTATGATTCTGTACTTCCGTTTACAGCATAAATTAGCATTTTGTTTTCCATTACAGCTTTTGAATGAGGAATTATAATGTATAATTTGCTGCAAATAGATGTTATCATCTCTTTGGATGAGAACAACCACATAAACTTGAGCAAATGATAAAAATGGAATCAATTACTTCTCAAATGGAAATAGTTTACAAACCTTCACATACAAAATGGCAATAGTAGCTGGTTATTGTAACAAATAATTAGTTTTTTTTTTAAAAACCCAACATTTATTGAATTCCATTGACAATTCAGTAATTGTTTATATAAGAGTTAACCACCCTCCTCACAAAACACATACCACGTAAGATCTGCGTTTATAAATTGCAGATGGCCTCTGTAGGGTTTGTAACAAGCTGTATGCATGGTGGTCACCTGGATGGATATTCCAGAATGGGGGCACTGAGCCACAAATTGCACAGGTGATGATGATGATGGTGGTAGAGAGCTTCACAGTATGCTGGAATTAGCAGACCCAGGTAGCAGTGGCAGAAGGGAGATGCAGGCGAGCAGGTCTGGGAGGCAGCATCCAGGACCTGCTGCAGGTGAGGCGGAATTTCTCTGCCACTTCTGAATTTCTAATCTAGATGCCAAGTATTGGAGGGATAGCGAAGAGGAGGGAGAGGCATTATTATAACTGCTTGAGTGAGTAAATGCTGGGAGTCTCTGCTGGAGACGAGGTAATATCTGGTACCTTAATGTAATGAGCTTACTGGTTTGAATTTCATGAAGAACTTTTCACTGTTAGTTGCTATGATATGTTTCTGTTTATACCAAGTTATTTACACTTGCAAGAATATCAGTCCGCAGCCAAAAGGAATGTGAGAAACATTCCAGACTTTCATTTATTCTCTGTCCCTTGCAGAGACTTGTTTCATCCCACCTAAGGTTGTAATTCAGGCATTTTCAGCTCCTTCCTTGTTACAGAGGCTGTCTAAATTCTGATGATTTTCCACATAACGCTTACGTGGATGTTCATTTTTGATCGTCTAAAGCTCTGACCACTAAACTCATTGGCCCATATCAGCTCTGTATTTGAATTCAGCAGCATCTTTCTCATAGATAGACCTCAGTGCCTGCATGTGCAGGATAGTTGCTGACTGAACATCCTGTCTTATTTTTTTTTTCCCTCACCTAACCCTTAATACAAATCAAAATCCATAGCTGGCCTTTGTATTTGGTGCTTAGATATAAGATGTCTTCTTGTCCTTATGAATCTTTCACATAATTGAGCTCTTCCCCCTTATCTGTGTTACCACCTCTTTCTGTTTCCTACTGATGCTAGATTAGATGTTGGGTTGCAGTGTTTCTGTTCAGCAGCCCTTTTTTTGCTATCCCCACACTTCTGCATTTATTTAGTCAACTTGTGAGGCAGCTGAGGAGCATTAACTAAACTCCTCTGTTCCTGATGTCCCGAAAGCCTCTTTTACGTAATTATTAAAATAGGTATGAACTTGCACTGTGATTGGAAAGAAACAAGCTGGAGACAAAACAATCTTCACCCTAATTATTGAATTTCACTGTATTCTCCAGTTGTTTTTGCTTTAGGTTGGTAACTGCTGACAAACGTAAATCAGTTTGGTAGCTTGGATAAACAGTCTGTAGTAATTAAGAGATATTAATGGGGTATTTTCCGTGACCCAGGTCTCTTACTAGCCTCACAAGGTGTGTTCCAGTGGAGCAAACACTTCAGGTAATTAGGGCTAAAAAGAGAAGAATTAAGTGATAAAATGCAGACCTGGCATGGACTTGCAAGGATGAATGCATACCTGGCAAGTACAGGTGCTGTTTTGGTCTTAGAGCCTTTTCTTGATGCCATATAGCTGGTTGCCTGGGATGGAGCATTTTCACAGTGTCATTTTTTGAGGGCAGCTGTTAAGAGGTGAAAATTTACATCTAGCGCTGCCTTCTCATTGGACTCCATGCCTGCTGCCTGAAGCTTGCTTGTCCATTCTCCGCGAGGCTGTGTGGAGCTCAGGGTGGAGGGTCCTGGATCGGTGGTTACTGAGAGGCTGCTGGTACCTGGTGTGTGGAAATCTGCAGAGTTGTCCGGGGGGGCCCTGGACAGAACAGTTCACGGTCTTGTAGACTGCCGAAACTCACTCCAACAAGGCAGCTGCAACCTTCTCTTTTTCCTTTCCCCTAGGAGTCAAGCAACGTAGTGGGAGCTGTTGTATCTGTTCAAGGTGGGCTGTATTGCCTGCTGCCTCGAGCTTGAGCTTACTTGCTTGGGCCTTGGTGCAGCAAACTGCTTAGTCGCATGCTCAGCTGCACACACTTGGGATCAAGGGAACTGCTTCTGGATTTAAAACAAATGTGACCTGCATTGCACTGGGGCCCTTACACAGCTACGTCTTCAGGACAGAGAACTTCCTTCATATTTGTTAAGCATTACCATGTTCCCAGTCCTTTTAGGCATTGCTGGTGATTATGGCAATGGGAACAAGAAAGTAATGAAGAGATTGAGGGATCCTGGCGGTGTTTATTGCATTTGCTATTGCCATACAGTTGTTTTCCTTGTTAAATGTATTGACAGATAAAAGAGGATTCCTCTTCCATCCTCCCCCCCCCCCCCCAAGAAAAAGCCTTGTGGTGGAATGAGTAGGTAGTGTGTTTAAGATGGAAAATAACGTGCAGTGACAGAAAGCTATGCATTAAAGATACTTACGGTCAGGAAACTCCTTCTGGAGTGTAAGCAAGACTTTAAAAAAAAATGGCTGAAAACACGCAAAGGTTTAAAAAAAAAAAAAAGGCATAAGTAGGACACGCATGTACGCAGACTCAGGTATTTAGGTTAAGTAAAACAATGAGTAAATGAACAACTGACCAAGTAAAGAAGCTGAGCAGAAGTGAGATTGGGTGTCTGGATTTTGTTTATTTTTATCTAGAAGACTTTTAATTGCTAGAAAATTAAAATAATCCACATTGGAGGACAGCGAATGCTCACAGTGTGCGGAAGCTGGGTAGCCCTTGCTGCCCAAGGAATAGTCAGGAATACTTTTATCCCTGTGTGATGTCAAAGGCAAAAGAAGTAAAAAGGGAGGAGGTTGCAGCTCTTTGAATGAAAGTACAGAATAAAAGTAATTCTGTAAAAGAAATGGCCTAATCTTTTTCTATTTATCTCAGTCCTTTTCTTCTAAAGACTTAGGGCAGCATTGTTAATTGATTTTTCCAACCCTCATAATAACAGTTGCATTAGAAATAATTTACAAAGGAATCTTTTTGTTTAATTTTATTTTCAGCAGCTGAGGCCTGCAGAATCTGTGGTAGAGAAGTGGGTGGACGATGGGTTGTTGCAGGTGGCAGCTGTCACACGGTTGTAGCCCGCTTGCTGGGCGAGGTGCACGTTGTGCCTGCGCGTTGTCCGTCGTCAGCCAGCGGTGTCTGTGCGGGAGGGCTGGCGGCGGAAGCGGCGCCGGCAGCAGGGCACCGCGGGCCCCTTTGGGCACCGCGAGAGCTTGTGCTGCAGCAGCTGCTCAGCTGGGGCTGCCAAAGCCGCCGCTGCGCGGGACGGGCTGCCTTTAGTTCAGCACACGGGGCCTTTTCCCTGCGCACCCGTGGTTGAGCCTTTTTTGTCTGTAAAGGCAGGTGTGCGGCTTTTGGGGAAGTCAAGTCAGCTAAGGTGGGTTTAGGAATTGGCCTGCTGAGTTGTGTGCTTGGGTTTAGAGCATACATTTAGCAAAGGAATGGATTCTTTTTGTGAGTGCGAGGTTGGGCAGGTTATCTACGCACACATTGCTCATAGGGGAAATGTAGGGCATACCTGTAACAAAAAGAACACGTCCGCTGCCTTATTTATTACCTTTTAAGACACGCTGATAATTACAGACGGAATTATTAGTCTTTAAAATGGTGACTACTAAAGTGGAGACCAAAAATGAGAGGTTAGTTTATTTTCTCAGTGCATATCATAGATTAATATTATCATTTGGCCATTTTGTAAGGCAGCTCACAGTCTTTTCAGGCCTGTATGGACAAACACTTTACAAGCATCTCATTAATTTTTCATTTTTTCATCTTTGGCTTTTGTCTGTACTCAAAGGAATTCTCTAGGTGAAAACTTCTCTGGAAAATATTTGCCATATTTCAGAGATATTCTACTCTTTTGTGTTTAGCGTGGTGATTTGTATCTTTACTAACATTGATGTCTATCCATTTTAAACCTGCTGGCAGGCACAATGCAATTGTTCTGGAAAAGGAAAGTTTTTGTATATATAAAAAAAAATCTTAGTTTTGTGATTTCTTTTTTAATCTTCTATTCTTGATTGTTGTGTAAAATGAACGGTGAAGGATGGAAAATCAAGTTGACAGCAGCTCATTTAGTTTTGTTGCTCCTGTCGCCAGTGAGCGTGTTGTGGAATGGAAAGGGGCTCCTCAGAGCAGCGGAACCAGGAGAGCGGGCGCAGGTACCATGTGCTGCCGAGCACAGCTCCAGATGTGCCTCTCGAGTTAGCACTAAACCCTCACGTCTAAATAAACTCTAAATAAATCATCTCTTTCAGCAGCATTCAGTATTTCTGACCAAGTCTGCTACAAGTAGCAAACTAGCAGTACAAATAAGGAAAAAGTTTACGTGTGTGTGTGTATATTTTTTTTCCTATGAGGAAAAAGGTGTATTCGGAAAGATCATGGACAAACTGTATTATAGCAAAATAGTTGTGGAGATCACAAACGCTGAAAGCGCTGAACGTTTTTCCCTTTGAGTTGGTTGAGCTGTCCCGCTGGCTGTGGGAACAAGTTGGTGCTTTGGATGGGCTCCCTGTGCGAGCATCTGGGTGAAGAAGCTCTGTGCCCACAGAGTGGGCCGGGTTGGGGAGGCTTGCAGGGAACGAGCCAGGAGGTGCTTGTCCTGTGGTAAGGACACAGGGAGCTAGGGAGCAGTTCAGAGCACTGCCTGTCAGAGACCTAAAATGTCCAGGATTAGGTTCCTTGGTGGCAGTCTGGGGCTCTTTTTGGATTACTGGCCACCCAAGCTCAAGAAGAGCTGCCTTGAGTCTGAGTTTCCACAGAGTTTCCATGTTAGTGTCCTAATTTTGGGTATCAGTTTGTCAGATACTACCTGTATAGACCTCCCCTCCACCCCCGAGCTAGGGTCTTTTTTAATCAGATATCAGTAAATGAGATTTTACCATTTTCAGGACCATTAGATTAAAAAAAAAGTGCGAAATGCCACACTATGATGTATAATTAAATCTTGTCACCAGGGGAGGCAGTGCAGAATGTAGATCTGTATTTTTTAACGGAAGATATTTTTTTTCTTTAGAAAAAGTAAGTAAATACAAGGCCAAAAGCAAACGTAGGAATAAAAGAGCTGGCAGATCCAGAAATATTTTATGAGAATATTTCTTTTTTTTTTTTGTAGTTCTGAAGATGTAAAAGAAAGTGGCAGCAAAAGTCAGAGCTGATTTGATTAGAAATCAAAAGGTTATTAATAGTGCTGATTACTTCAGCTTAGCTCTGTCTGTTCTAGTATTACTCTTATATTTGTTTGCAGCACCAATCAAGCTCAGGGTAAGCCCTTATCTTTGACCAACCAGAGGAAATCATAAAAGGGAATAATTGTTTAGCGAGAAAGACTTTGATAACAGCATGGCTCTAGTGTGGGAGACAAGGAGATAACAGCATCTGAATGAAAGGATATAACTGAGGTAGCTAAGGTGATGAATTCTTTAGTTGTCTTGTCCTTAGTGCTAAAATATGCAGCAAATTAAAGATGCCTTTTCAAGAATCATTTTAAACACTGGTGCTATTTGTAATTTGCATGTTTTGTATTTGCATGCGTAGAGGAGAAGGAAGAAATTTGGGCTGGAAAATAATGCGATTTGGTAACGCTGCAGATTTACAGAGTTTGTAGAGTAAAGCTCAAATTTACAGACTGAGTAGGAGCTCCCACATGCCCCATGCCGTTAGATATTAGCTAGATTTTTTTTTCCCGGTATTGAGCTGAAAGGTCTGGTTAGGATGACTTGAATTTGACCAAAACATTTTCCAAAAATTAATACATCTGTCTGTCAGAAGGAAGCCATTAAAATAGTGAGTAGCTCCTTTGGTATTTATATCATTCTTGTTGGCTTTCTTTAGAAAGCCTGTTTTCTCCATGTAGTTTTTCTGGATTCATTCTCTAAGCAGGGGTTCTCTTTATGGCCATGCTTGGTGGCTGAGGGAGCCCTTTAGTATCTGTTGTTTTCTCCCTCTGAAAACAATGATAAATAAATGGCAGAAGTCGCCGCTGAACTTTTGTTTTGCTGAGCTAGTCAGAGGGAGCCCTTTAGGGCTCTTATTGGAGGCCATTTTTTTGCACACCTAGAGTTGTGCAACTTCTCTTTTCCCACCTTTTGACTTCCCTTGAAGGAAGTTCCTTGCTGGAATTATGCTGTAGTATTTCTGCATTGGTGTCTCCAGTGCTGCCTTACAGAGAAGAATCCCCTTTTCTGCCTCACTGCAGTATATCCAAGGCTTGGATTAATTCATTTCGCCTCGGACGAGCAGGGAGAGTTTGCACCGCCCGCCTCACTTGCGAATTTCAGCCCTTGCGGTTGCGACTGAGTCCTGCTTATCCAGACACAGCCTGTGCATTCTGTACACGCGAGACGTTTCCTGCTCACTGGGCTGCACCTCACTACTCTCATTCCAACATATTTCATTAAAACAGCCTTTTTTCTCTTTTTTTTTCCCCATCTTTCTGTTCTCCTCTGACAGACTTTATTCTGTCTAGTGTTTTCTTAATCATCAGTGTCTTTGTATCACCAATAAAGATACTGAGTAGTGTGAAGCCTAGCACCAATTCTTGCTGAAACCCATGGGAAACATCTCAAATCTAACGGTAATTCCTCACTGACAAGTATTTTATAGTATCCGCCGAGGCCCCATTTTAATACATTTAATATATTCTTTTGCAATATCATGCTAACATTTGAATCCAAATGTCACGTTGTAATAAATCAACTGCTTTGCAGAAAGTCTTCTACAGATACACAATTACCAAGTAAGTGATTCCATCAAACATTTGAATTAAAATTACTATTTTTGGTGATGACACGCCACTCCTCCAATAGACATGTACCCAGCCTGATACTTAATGCACCTCTCCCGGGGGTAGCAGGGGCATCCACATTCACGGTAGGTACAGGAGCATTTTGGAATCACTGTGGATCTGTAGGGACTGTTGCTGAGTTTTCGTGGGGCCTGCACTGGTGGGACCTGCACTCGAGGGGCAATGACTAAAGCACCACCTTGGAGCAAGACCGTATAGAGGGGTGTGTAATATCAGCGTGTCAGAGCGTGTGCCTGCCAAGTACTTGCATCTTTTTCTGGGTAGGACTTGAATAATGGGAAATGTACTCAGATTTGGTCTAAATGGGATAAAGAAAATGAGCTTTAGGATACTCTTGGCTACCTTAGTTTTGTGCAAAAGGGGAAACAAATGCGATATATAACTGCTGATTCAGTTTTGCCAAAGTCAGTCAGTTTGTACCAGGGCTGAATTTCTTCTCATGTATCTAAAAGGGGACTTATGAATGCAGTTTTCTGTAGCTCTATATGAAATGTGATCTTTTTTCATCTAGGAAGTAATGAAGCTGGGTTTCCTGGTTTTTGAATGGTCACCTTCAGATGTTTTGAGTAGGGGTGACTTTCAAAGGATATATTTTTATCTTCTCCTGAGTCTTGGGGTGTCATTTTTAGAAACCCAGTCTTAAAGAACAGGAGTTTAATATTTAATGCATGAACACAGGTTTGAGATGCATTGCAGGGAAAACTGTATGAAGACCCTTTAGGTTAGGGCATGCAGAGAATTACCAGGAATTGATCACTGTAACAGATGTGTTTCTCTGTTAATAAGTATTTGTGTGAGATTTGTTGCTTATAAATGGAATTTTGAAGGCTTATAACTAAGCTATATATTTTTTTTAAGTCAGTCTAATATCCTCAGTCTTTTATGTAGTCCTGCTGTGCAGAGCTCTCTACTTCCTGCGGGTTTTTGAGCCCCACTGGCCATATATTCCCTTAGAAAGGAAGATTCCGTGGCGTGTATTTGGCTTGCAGTGTTTACACTGAAGGATGACCTAGGCCTGTCCTAATATCTGTCCTGAAGTCCCATTTTCAGTGGGCACATGGGTGTGAAGAGCAAGGTGCCTTTCAGCGGGTCTTTAGAAGCATCTGGTGCTGGCTGGGGGGAGCTGGGACGGCTTGAAGTGAACTAGCTTGGGAAACTGCTTCAGGAAGTCTCTGCCAAGACAGACTTTATACTTGGTACTTGAGCCCAAGTTAGAATATTCAGGACTGATGTTGGTTAAAGGAGAAAGACATTCACATGTTTATAACTTTTTTTCTTTTTTTTTTTTTTTTGGCATGGCTTAAGACCATAATAAACACTGAAATGCCTAGTTTTATATTAATTTAGATGTATTTGTATCTGCCTGCAAACACTGCGTATTCTCCTGCCAAACAGTAAAGATGCCATCTGCATAACATTTGTTAAAATAAGTGTTTATGTGTGCCTTCTTTAAAATTTTAAAGACAAAAGGTGGTGCAAAGTAGTTGTTTTAAAGTGTGCAGAAGCTCAACAGTGCTCCCAAACAGAGGAGTTATGCAGTGTTAAAGAGCTCACTAAAAGTCAGCTTCTAGTGTGGTGAAATGTGTTTTAAAGTTCACGGAAATTTAAAGACACGAGTGGCCAGTTATGTAGCAGAAGGAGAGAGAGAGCAGTTATTTCAGTTTTTACAAATGAAATTGTAATACAAGTTGTGAAGTGTCTTACTGAATCTGTGTAATATTTTCCCTTAACACTTCCTTTTGCAGAGTAGCACAATGTGTGTCTTTTAGCATGTGTCTAATCTCTCTTTTGTTTTTAAACAGATCTTCTTCCAACTGGTAGCAGCTTTAAGAAATATGTGAGTAGAATTATAGAAATAAAAACAAATGAGAGAAACCCATGTAGTGATTCTTTGTACCTGCATCTCAGCTTGCTTTTGCTTGGGAACTCAGGGCCTGTGTCTTCCAGCTGCCAAGGGTTAGGGCGATTGCTTTCAAGGTGAAGTGGTGCTGGGCTGCTTTCAACTGATACTGCCTGATTAAGGTAATAAGTAGGTACGACTTAATTGGAACAGGCCTGATCAGAAGACATTCCAGGTAACTGTTTTAAGCCAAACAATACTTAATTGCGATGACTGCTGCTTAATGGGGATGGTAATGATGTGCACTGGGACGCTTTCAAATGATTCATTGGTGTTTGGGTCTTTTGTGTCTCCCTAACTGTTGGTTTTTTTTTTTTTTTTTTTTTTTTTTCTGTTATTCAAAACAGCTTCCAGTCTATAAATAAGCACAGTTCATTCAGAAAGTGGATAAACCATTGAAGGTGGTCAATTGTTTAATAGCTCCGTGCCAGAGCTTAGAAATTAGCTTGCTTAAAAGCGCAATTCCTTTAATACATTCAAAGATCTTTTTATTTCCTTGTAGGGTTTTGAATTGTTGTGTTTGCTTTACACTTTTTTAAAATGCATTCAGGAATGTTAGAAATTGAAATAAGAAAAGGCAAGTCTCATAATTTGTTGGCTTCTGGATCCAGGCAGACTCTAACATCATGAGACTTATTAAATCACAGTAGTTGATATGTTCTCTGCCCTTGGCAAACTGTTGACTTGGCTTCGTTCTGTCATATTCTCTTCACTGGAATCGTCTGTTTTCTTCTTCAGGAGCTGGCCCAGTCTGTTAGAAAATAGACCTCAGAAGCGAGGAACGTTTCTTTGTAGTTAAAAATGGCCAGAGATAAAATTGGGCCCTTTCCCTACTTTTTCTCTAACTTTGACCTGCAAATGTGTGTTTGCTCCTACTAAATTTAGCCTTGCTCAGCCTACCTGCTCTTATTTATCATCAGTATGAGTTGGTACTGTTTTCGTGTTCAGTTGCATTATTTCTGTCCATTTTTTTAATACATGCTTTCTTTCATATAATATCTTTTTGGGAGATTCCTTGTTAAATAGGGTGTATATCAGGTATTGTGGAGAGCTATTTCCTCAGGAGCAACCTTTATCTGACAGATTATCTGAGGTTAATGTTACAATTCCTTTATACTTCCAGAAATATTATGCTTCTGTGTTTTTCAGATTTATATCTTGTTTTCAGAGTGAGCATATTGGACTAACATGAGTACATGTATTTGAGTTTAAAAAACTCAAATTTTTTTCTTTGTTTCTCAAATGAATAGTATTTGCATATTCTTTTCTATTATGTCTCGCACTTGACATGTGGGTAGTTTGTGGGTAGGTTTTGACAATGACTCCTGTAAGAAGTGATTTTCAATGACAGTAACATATTTAAGAAATTGTCACTGTTTGAAAAATAGACATGTTACTTTGTCAGCAAATCCAGTGCAAATATGTAAGCAGGATGGTATTTTTATCATGAACCTCATAATGAGTCTCTACTTCCTTTCTCAAAAACGAGAGGACACTCCAAGGTTTATAGGATCACACTTTCTCCTCCTTCTCCTCCATTTCTCATTAGCTTTTCTCTTTAGGAATATTTAAGAAAAGAACTTCAAAATGACACATATCAAAAGTGGCACAGGGAAGATTTTGTTGGCATAAACCAGAACTGTGCATCTGCTGAGCAGAAAACTCGTGTCTCTTGACAGCTGCAAACACCATGCATAGGTAAAGACTCTAATCTCTTTATCTAAATCAACCAAAAATATTTAACCTCTTAGACCTGTGCAGGCCCATGCAGGGGGGCTGGACTAGATGGCCTCTGAGGTCCCTTCCAACCTTAAGCATTCTATGATTCTATGACCTTGAATGAAAAAATATTAAATATGAATGTACAATCATTATCAGCATTTTCCATGTAAGATAGTTGTAGATAAATGGAGAAAATCTCAGAATTATCTGGATTAATGGATTAGCCAGTACTTTCCAGAAATGGTTGTTAAAAATTGG
>JAVCKT010025415.1:46108-95972 GCA_032273925.1 Rhynchotus rufescens | reverse complement strand
CGGAGCGCGCAGATAAGCCCTGCAGACAATTTATAATTACAGAGAAGTGGCTCTTGCGCACAGCACTGAGGGGCCGTCGGCAGAGGATTTAGGTCCCTCGCAGCAGCAGCGGTGACAGGTCTTTTTGCTTCTATTTCATCTCGAGAGCTGCACGCCGCCCCGCTCGCTGCGTGGTCACAGGTGAGGAGCAGTGATCACCAGCAACACCTCTTTGCGTGTTGACTTTGCCCAGCGGAGCCGCGGTGATGGATGCAGGGACGGGAATGCTCTCCCTATCCCCTGGAGCACTGGGAGGGAGCTGCTGCTTAATTCAAAGGCTGAAATCCATAAAAAAAATAAGCCAAAACCCATCATTAAATTTCTCTTAGCAGCTCTGTGCATAATTCATCCAAACACCATCAAATATAAATGGCCTCGTGTCAGGAGGAACAGCACAGGCGCCGCAGACCAGCCTCCTCCGTGGGATGGAGGCTGAGCAGCCTCCTCCTGCCCGCGGCCAGGCATGCAGGACTGTCCGCTTGCCACATGTGCCACATGGAGAGCCATGGGACAGGGCCCGCCAGGTGCCGGGGCTGCCAGAGCCCGCACGGCCATGCCAGGAGCCCCAGGGCATTGCATCTGCACCAGGACGCAGGGGAGCGGCTGCTCTCAGAGCCTGATCAATACTTACAAGCAGTAGCAAAATGGGTCGTAAAGGAGGAGTGTTAACAATTCCAGGCTAATGGAGAGGCCGGGTGGCTGCGGCTGGGTAGGATGTGGCTGCGCTCCCCAGTGCGTCCGGCTCTGTGCCCGCGGCACACGCGGCCACCGCGCCGCTGGCCCCGCAGAGCCCTCCGCCTCCCTGTGGGGCCGCGGCCCCGTCACTGCTCTGGCAGCACGGACACAGCCCTGCTGGGCCCACAAGTGGGACCGTTGGCAGCCAGGTCGCTGTTGCGTGAGGCAGCTGCAGGAGCGGTGCCCAGGGCTGCCCAGCCGAGGGAGAAGATGGGAGGATTCTCCAGGCAGGGAGAAGACGCCACAATTCCCTGGATTTCCACTCATAACAACATGAAACCACCCTTGTACAGCTGGCATTGGACTCAAGAGACGAGCAGAGCCCTTGCTGAGGGTGACGCCAAAACAGGCGCCCTGTCCCACTGCGGCAGCGGGGTCCATGGCCAGAGCGTTGCCCCACAAGTGGCACCCGCTGCCCGGGCACCTCTGCCGCCTGCAGCACCCCGGCCACCGCGCTGTCCCCCACCTGCACAGTTTGGCACAGATCTACCCGTCACTGCTCCCTGCTCCAGGCTCAGCATGGATTAGGATTAGGAGCTGGACAGCCTCGGTTTCACAAGCACCACTGCTGTACCGGCAAACAACCCATGCTCCGCACATGCACGTGTTAATCTGCAGCAGTTTGGCAAACTTTCCAGAAACTTTTTGTAAGGCTTTTTCTTTCATTATTTGAAAAACATGAAACTATTTAATAAATCGCAGCAAGTTGTTTTGCAAAAGTATCCTTTGAACCATTAGATATTATTGTGAATGCCAATTTTTCTTCCCACCTTATGGCAGGATAAAGATACCCCACTCAATTTTCATCAAAAGCACATGAAAGCAATCAAGGCTCCTGTAGTTTCTATGGAAATAGGGGATGCAAATTGGGATTGCGTGGTGCCTTTTTCTTGAATTTATCCATAAAAATGCAAATACTCTTCAACAGATACTAAAATATTTGTCTTGTTCTAAGGAAGGCAAAACACATAGATGTGACTTTTGTCCACTGTTCCCCCGGCAGAGATGCACCAGCCCGTGCAGGAGGAGCCTCTGGAGCGGAATGGTCCCCGTTGGAGCACGGGAAGGGGCGGCGCTGGCCCCGCGCGCCGGGCTGGCTCCTTGTAGGGCGCCCCTCACCTGCCCCCTGCTCCCGAGCATCCCTGCTGCAGCCAGCGAGGCGGAGGAGCAGCATGGGCTCTCACACACAGGAGAGCCAAGAGGAGGAACGCTGCAACGATGGCGTCCGTGGTGCAGATGCGTTGCTCTCCTCCAGGCATTTTGGACACGAGCACATAGCAGAGGGATCCTGCTCCCGGCTGAGGTCTCATCCTGCTGCTCTCCGAGGTCTCATCCCGCCTGCGGCGGGGCAGCACAGATCCCTGCGGCAGCAGGTTGGCTGCTTCCTTCCTGGACTGAGGGTACGGAAGAGCTGGTGATCACAAGGACGTCTGGGCTCTTTCCTGGTGCTCTCCTGCTTTTCCGGAGCGTGGAACTCTGGGAACCGTCGCCCTGCGTCTGTGTCTGGCCAGGCCCACGCCGAGCGCTCCCTGCTCGGGGCACCTTGCACAGCCAGGGCCGCTTGGGACCCATCCTCAGAACCGATGACAGTCCCGGGACTCGGCAGCGCCACGGCAGGAGCGAGCCAGGGGACGCTGCAGCTCTGCGGCCACAAACCTGCAATTAATTAATTGCGCTGTCACTGCATCCACCTGAGAACACCAGCTAGATCAGAGGCCTGAGCAGAGATCAAAATGATTAGCAGAGCACTTTACCGAGAGCTGAAAGTGCCAATTAGATGCAGCAAGGAAGCGTCCGGATGCGGAGCCCCGGACGTGGAAAGCCGCTCGACAGAAAGGAGCCAGGAGAGCAGCGCTCCCCCGGGCGGGAGTGGGGCCCGCACGGTGTGGCCACGGCTTTGCCAACCGCACGGCGGCTCCGCGGCACACACCGGCTGCTCTGCATGCACTTGCCGTCCTTTCTTAGGAGGCAGACAGCACAGAGCTTCATCTTCACCAGCCCTGTTTGTCACGTTGTTTAATTTCTCTTTTTAATTGACTCAGACGTTGTTTAATTTCTCTGTTTAATTGGCTTGGGCAGAGGGGCTGCAGGCAGCATCGCTCCTGCACCGGCTCCCAAGCACTGCAGGCTTCAGGCAATGGTCCCGCTGGCAGCCGGGGGTTCCCTGCAGATCCACCCCAGTGACAACCAGCAGGCAGCAACAGGCAGAAATAAACAGCAAACATCCTGCAGAGCAGAAGCGCCGGCCTCTCCATGTGCGCCGCCCGCTCCGGTGGCCGCCCCGTGAGCAGGACGAGTGGGAGGCTCCGCTGCTGCCCCGTGCTCGCGTCCGCACCGGCCTCTCTGCCGCGTGCTGGGCAGGCCGGCAATAACCAGAGGTGAACAATCATTTACATTTCCTTCTGTGGCGAGCTCCGAGTGTTCGCAGATCTGCAGCACTGCTGGCTGAAAAGATTTTTTAATAGCTTTGACCTTTGTGGGTTCTCTCAAGTCTCCTTTTGTCCAGAAACGCATATTGAAAGGATTGTGGAGAGGACCGCGTGGCAGCACAAACGTCCTGCAGACTGTGAGGAAATTGCAGACTGCTTCCTCAGACTCTTGAAATACTGTTCCAAAGATGAGACCATCAGCTCCGGCCAGTGCAGACACGTAACAGTTTATGGCCACGAACAGCAAATAATTGCTGGTCAGAAGGCAATATAAATATTTGTTATTGCAGATGCCTTATGAATAAATAACTTGAAATGGCAAAATTAATCAAACAACACATGTGACAAGAAAGGGTTTGATCAGCTCTGCCTGCACCATGGTAGCCAGTGCAGAGTGAACTCCTGGAATGCATGAAAATCTCCAGAATTTATGGGAAGAAATATTGCTTAACCCTGGGACATCCAGGCAGAGAGAGAAGTGATCAGATCATAAATCGCAGGGCTCAAACTCCAGCCCAGCTACACTGGGAGGGTCTCGGGCGCGAGGCAGGACGGGGTGGCCCAATGCAGAGCAGCGGCCGCGGGAACACAGCCCCGTGCCCGGAGCCCTCCCGCAGCCACCACAGGCCCCGTGGGCACCGCGTCCCGCTCGGCTCCGCCTGCAACCGTCGCTCGGGAAAGCAGCCAGCACAGCAGCTCATCTGTATTCTGCACAGCTCCGGAGCGCGGAGGAGAAAACAGCCCCTGAGCAGAGGAGCATGCGGAGCAGGAGACAGCTCCGTGCAGGCAGCCCTGGCCTCGGCACCATGCGGCGCTCGCTGCTCCGGGGCTCAGGTGCACTCACAGCACCAATACTTTCCGCTCCAAGATGCGCACGCGCCACCCGCGCCCAAGGGCGAAACTGCCAAGAAGCAGCACCTTTGGGCAACTCCCTTCCTTCCTTGGTGCACCCTGGCTCAGAGTAATCCATAGGGATCCTCCAACGGCTCATGTGCCACTACTCGGATGCTCTTGATGCCTGCTCCTGAGGGACGCGGGGCCCCGCGCTGCTCTGGCAGCAGGAACCGCAGCGCGTCCCGCCTGCGCGCATGAGGCCCGGCGAGTCCGGTGCCCCCTCCGCCCTGCGGGGCACCAAGCCCAAAGCCCCGGGGACGCCGGAGGCGCGTGCCATGCACGGGGCCCGCACAAGCTGGGCACCACCACGTCCTCGCTGCGGCTGCTGGGACATGTCCCGCTCGGCACGCGGAGGAATGTTCCAGGCTGTTGTATTTTCTACTCAGTCAACCTTTTATTTAAATGACATTTGGCTGCAGTGCTAAAAGTATGGTATTGAAAATCAATAAGTGGAAAGCGTTTGAAAGCCAATCTAAATCAAATATTACAATGTGGGGGAGTTAATCATCTGAAATTAACCTTATAACTGCTCAAATCACTCTAATCCATAAAGCAAATCAATACCGGCATATCAAACCCTGCTCCAAGCCACTCTCTGCTCCAGCTGACCATGCAAATGGAAAATAATGGCCCGGGGATGCTTATTGCTCCCTATTACATGTTAACACACCGCACGGGGCCACAGTGCCAGCAAAGGGTTCCCTGAGGAGCCTTTGCTCCAGGCAGGAACGTTGCTCCATGGGAGCTGCAGGCACGGCGGGAGCCGGGCCGCTCCGCACCATTCTCATGGAGCCAGGAGCCACACGCCTCCAGCAGGCTGTTTATGGGGGAGAACGGGTGGTCCTTGGGTGGAAAACAGCCGCTGCAGCCCCAGCACCTGGCGCCCACCTGGATCCAGCTGGGCCTGGGTCCCTGCCGCTGCTCTGCACCACTCCATGTGCACTGCTCCATGCGCACTGCTCCACACGCACCGCGCCACAGCAGCAGGGTGACAATTCCAGCCTGGGAGGGACCCATGCAGGGACCCAGACCTGAGCCCAGGCTGGCTGGGCTCCCTGGCCCTCCTCCTGGCGCTGGCAGCCCTGCGGCCGCCTTCCCTGGCTGCGTTTCCAAGTGGCCACCAGCACCGCTTGGTAGAGCGGCTCCGCACTGTGACAGTGATAAGTGCGTTGATAGCAGAGAGAAATCTATAAATAACAACAGCTTCTCTCAAAAACCTCATTTTAAAATAATGAAGACATTTCTTAAAGTGACAAGTGTCTCAAGTGGTGACAGGCAAAGCGGGGAGGGGGCGTTCCCCAGCCTCGCAACAGACGCGAGGAGCTGGCGCGGGCAGCAGGCGCGCACAGCGGCGCTCCCACGGGGGCTCCCGTGGCCCCATCCCGCTGCCAGCCGCCTCCTCTGGCTCGGACATGGCTGCAGGAATGGGCAGCGCCCCAGCCGTCCCTGTGCCAGGGAGCAGCACCACCCGGCCAGGCCACATCACCCCAAGCCCCAGCGCGGAGCTGTCCCCAGCGCGGGGACAGCCCCCTGGAAGCGGCAGCGTCTCCCTCTCGCCTGCCCCCAGCGCCCACCCGCATCCTCTTCCCAGCTCCACCATCCGCCTGGCCAGGCTGCCTGAACCTGCTGCCAAACGACCCAAAGCAGCCAAAAACAGGTGATTTTTGAGGCTTTAGCTGTGTGTAAAACAAGATACAAATGACGCACTGCACAGGAGGGGAGAACTGCTCCTGAGTCCGGTACAGCAGCCTGGGCACAAGGTGGGAGTGATGCTGGCAGCAGCAGGTTGTCCCAGTGCGTACCGGAGCGGCCCTGGGACACTGGAAACGCTTGACGAGTTTCCTGCAGTACAGGTGTCCTGGGCTCCCAGCACAGGTTCTGCTCAGTCCTCCCCTGCCCTCCCCAAGAGCACACCCAGAGCGCCAAGAACGGCCCATGGATGCACTTGAAGATCAGAGGATTTTAAATACCCAGTGGGTTTTTCAGTGCTTGATGGTCTCTTAATTACTTTAGCTGGCAAAAAGCACCATCATTTCTGGAGCCATCACAAGGATGCACATCTGACATCACCTCTGCCACATCCTGTGCCCGAGGTTCCTCGAGCTGTGAGGGGACCCAGGGCCAGGATGTGCTGTGGTGATCGAACCAGCAGCTGGGGCCTCCTGCACGCTGCTGAGGGTGCCCGAGGCCAGGGGACCCCGGCATCGCTTCCCTGGAGGCGTTTACCTGACTGCGGACAGTGACACGAGCAGAGCCAGGTCCTGGTGCTGAGATGCTCCATGCTGAACAGGTGACTCATGTTTTTGTTGTGCCGCAGCTCCCTCAGCACGAAGCTGCCTGCAAGATTCACACGAGCTTCCAGAGCGCTGCGCTGAAGCAGGGCGCTGTCAAAACAGCACATATTTCCACAGCTGCCATCAGGAGCAGTTGTTATTTTATTTTCTCTACTAGAGACAAACGGGCTCCAGCGCAGCCTGCGGCTGTGCCAGGGCAGGGGTCTGCAGCAGAAAAGCCCATGTGTTTTGCTGCACAGGTCCCAGCACTGCAATCAGCCCAAGCAGGTGCCACCGCTCAACCACCAGCACTGCGGCCCTGCTCCCGCATGGAGCCGTTTACTCCACGTGGCCACGAGCCACCCGTGCTGATGTCCCCAGGACCAGAGCTGCAGCAGCGGTGGGTGCCAGGACAGGTGGCACAGGGAGCCGGGCAACAGAGGCAGCAGTGCTGGGAACAGGGAGCATGGGCTGGCAGCCGCTCTGCACCCTGCATGCACATGCACACACGCATGCACATGCATTAACACACACACGTGCACAGACACACATACACACATGCGCTTCAGCAGAGCAAAATGTCAAGCAATTGAGTAACCATAGCACTCAGTTTTAGTCCAGCCAGGGAACAGACGGAGTTTGATCAATATTTTCCACAACGGCCACTTCCATGTGATAAATGCACTTATGGATAAGAGGAACAGATTAACCTGCTGGTGCAGATGGCAGCTAGTGCCTGAGAAGAAAAGACAGCTCAATTCAGCAGGGAAGGAGGAGAAGCCCAAGCTCGGGCCCTGCAAGCTGAGCGCGTGAGGCCGCACTAATGTAAGTCAGACCCACCCAGGCCACCCATGCACAGGGGAGCTGAGCGGGTCTGCGTGTCCATGTCATCCACATGCCTGGGAAAGCAGCAGGCAGAGAGACTCTCACAGAGGATGCAGGAGCAACCAAACCAGGACATAATATATATACTTGGGTCAGCTGATGGATGAAGACACCAGAGGAATTGTGCTGCAGCAGAGAGCATGTGGGAAGATAAAAGGCACCTCAAAAAGCACTTCCCCAGCATCAATCCTTCCCCTTGTGACAAATTGTTTGGAGTCAGGGCAATTCGGCAGCCAGTTGGAGCAGCGATTACATCCGAGATTCCTCACCCAGAGGCTACAAGAAATCCTGTCGGATGCAAATGGCAGCGAGCAGAAAGTGCAAGGGTGGAAGGTGGCCGGGCGCAGCATAGCCCCAGGCAAACTCCAGCGAGGGGAAGGCGAGAGCCACTGCAAGGGGATGGGGAGGCATCCCTCGAACCCCCCGCTCTGGGCAGGCCGCCTGCCCTGCAGCCTGCGGACGGCAGCCGTCCCAAGCAGCACGGGATGGAAAGCTGAAGAAAAAGATCAAAAACCACAGGGGCATAAAGACATCGCCTTTTTCTTTCTGGACATGTATCTCACTCCACTAAGGCTATTTTTACTCTTCTCCTAGCTGCAAACTCCGGTTGAAATAGGCTCTTATTTCACTGCTCGGTAATCCATCATGAACTTAAATTTGTCTGTGTGAGACAGTAACCTTGTGCTGTATCAGCCTCGGCTTCCAGAGTGCAGCCCAAAGCATTTGGTTGGACAGCGGTCCACGAGCTCCCCAGAAGCTCTTCCAAACCCTGTCCCCCTTCTCTGCCGCTCCAGCTCATGAGGCTTTGTGTCCTGGTCACCCTCGTCCTGCAGGTCATAACACAGGCCAGGTCCTGGGCAGTACGTCCTGGTTTTGTGCACAAGGTGTAAGCAGAGCCATGTGCCGGAGGTGGCACAGGGAGCTGCGCAGCCGCGATCCACGAATCCGTCTGCTACCAGCACAGGGCAGGCCCGGTGCTCCTAGAAGGGAAAATACGCAGCGCTGTGCTGCCTGACGGGAATGGCAGCAGCCTTGGGATGGTGACATGGGAAAAAAAGGCAACAGTGACTGGGAAATAAGATGAGACCAGCATATTGACCAAATATGATGAAAGACTGGCCATGTCCTGGCTTCCTGCTGGAACAAATACACACTATGTGATTTTGCTGGAAATTCATTAATTTTCCACATATTCCCAGCAAGCTAATTTATCAAATACCAACTGTATAAGTAGTTCAAGCAAAAATGGTGAAGGTAGATTAAACATTGATGCAAGTATATATTGATTTGAACGTTCCTATGCCTTTGCTTGTGATACATCAATAAAATTAAATAATATCTTAATAAAATGTCTTGGTAATTATGTCCTTTCCCTCGGGTAAGTGTGCCCTCCAGCAAGGTAATTAAAGCCAGAATTAGTTAACCCCGCAGTGACCGCGTGCCCAAGCCCCGTGCTGCACTCGCATCCCCGTGCAGCTGGCCCGGCCCGGCCAGAGGACCCGTCCCGCTCACACCAGGTGAACGTGGCACCGAACCCGGCTACGGGGGCACCCGCAGCCCCGGGGCAGGAGAAGCCTCTCCGCACCCCTCAGCACCAGGACCACAGGGAAGCCTTGGAAACGCCGCCAGAAATCCGGCTGCCCGCAAGGGGCCGGAGATGGTGCCCGAGTCCATCATTAAGAGCCCCGCCACCAAAGTCCCCTGTCACTTCTCATCCGGCAGCGAGGAAGAGCAGCGCTCCGGCTGACGGCGACACTGACAACATGACCTTTCGGGAGCCGCACAGTCATCCATTCGCTGCGGCTCTGCCGTGTCGCGCTGTCAGCTTGTCACCAGCACTTGCCACTCACATAACCTATTAGTTGTCCAATTTGTCTTTCTGTCATGGACCTTGATACTCAGTCCGGTGCCTCTCTGCATGGTTAATACTCTTGTTAGTTAATAAAAACAAGGCCCGGGGGTGTTGGGTGCGCAGCCGGCAGCAGCACGTTGGTGCAGACGGATGTAGCACGAGGAACGCAGAGCTGTGGCCCTATCTGGCCCTCGGTGGTCCTGCGGGGCCCGAGCACAGCTTGCAGAGCTGTGCACACACCGGGCGGCAATGCAGCCCCCTTCCCAGGTCGGCAGAGCTGCTCCGTCCCTTCCGTGTCTTCAAAACAGGACTGTCACTTTGCAAGCATGTGCAGACCGCTCCACAAGAGCGCTTCTCCGCACACAGGCGCTCAGCAAATTGCAGCCTCGCGTCACTGCCAGTGCGGGAGCGGCGCCCGCAGCCCTGCCGGGCCCTGTGTGCACAAGGACAACGACGCCTTGTGCATGGGAGAGGCGCGAGGAGGTTGGGGCTGCAGCCGCCCACTCCGTGCACGTGCTTGGCCCCGCACGGCCTGCACATCCCTGCCACCTGCCTCCGCTTCCCCGCTGCAGAGCAGAGCCCTCGGGTCTCCAAATACATCGGGTGTCTGCCTTGAGAGGTGGCGTGACCCGACACTGCTCTTCTGTGGACGCGTTCACGTGAAGGCCACACCGAGCTTCACAGACAGGAATTAGCAAAGAACATCCTGGCACTAGCAGCTAATGAGACAAAGGAGACAGGTAAAAAGCTGTTCCTGAAAATCTGGATCCATCCTGAATTCACAGCAAAGTCTTTCGAGATTGTTAGTGTTGGGACTAAAACAATCTGATAAACCACAGTGCAGCTTTGCACAGCTAGCAAACAGGATTGGCAACTTGGACACAACTACATGAGACTTGTAGGACAGTGGAGAGCCTGGACCTTCTGCTTACTTAACTTTTCACCAAAATCCTTGTTAACATTGTGTGCTCTACTTTATCATGCATTTAAATACCGTAGTTAAAATCCACTATGACATTTTACACCTGACTTCACCAGCACTAGATTATCAGCTGTTGGGCTGAAAGTGCATTTTTTACAACTTGCTTTTCTCTGAACTTGCATTAAAGGGCCCAGGAAACCCACTGGGACTGAGAAGGCTCAAGACACAAGCAATGTAACCTTACAGCTCTTGGCGTGCTAGTACAGACCATTAGCTGCTGATGTCCTTCTGAAGATCAAGAGTACTTCAAAGCCTCCTTAAATTCCTTCCTAAGCTCCAGGGGCCTGGAACATTTGCACGGTTTGTGCCGGCTGACCTTGATTCATAAGGCAACACTCAGACTCGGAAGCTGCCTTCTCCTGAAAGCTGTTTAAACATCTCCCTTCCTCTGCCACAGAATAATCAGCAGGCCCTAACTGCACAAACTTGCACGAAGCTACATTTTCAACAGTCTGCTGCATAGCAAAAGCAAAGCCTTGAGGTTTTATCTGTAAAGCTGTGTATCTGCAATGCCCTGTGAGATGCACAAAGACACGCTGCTACCTGCAGCAAGAGTCAAGAACTGTAACAGTGAATGTGAATTCCTGTTGCATACAGGTGAGCCAGGCAGCTGTGAACGACCCAGACATGCTTGTCCTTCCACATTTTAAACACAATATCCACTTGGTAGCCCCCTGATCTAGAGAGCAGGAGACTTTCCCTTGTATCCAGCTCCAAAAGTCCTTCTTGCAGGGGTTCGTCCTGCTGCCAAAGGAGCCATGGGCTGGCTCTGCAGCTCCAGGTCCTAACAGTGCCCGGGCATGGCAGCAGGAACTGGGCTGCCAGCAGGGTGGCACTGGTGCAGGGTGACACTGGTGCAGCCAGCACTTGTGCAGCAGGACAATGTGGAAATGAAAAGTGGCAGGAGAGAGAGGACAGAGCCCTGCCCAGCCGCAGGAAGACGCACCAGTGCCGCTAGCCCAGCACGGGAGGCTGCTCCGCCGGCGCGGCAGCTGTGCAGCCGGGGTGGCAGTGCCTTGCACTGGCTCCCCACGTGCCTGAAAAGCACCGGACATACAGGCTGATTTCTGAGGAGCAGCATTAGCTGATTTGCACATATTCCAGTCAGTGCATTGGAATTGGGAATTGCTGATGGCTCCTCTGTTGCTGTTTACTGTCCTAGAATTAGTAGAAAAATAAATCAAATAATGGGCAATTTCAGTGGCTCACGATATGTGGTCCCAGCGTGTCTGCATTTCCGAGGCTCAGAGGAGCGTCATTCACCAGCAAGGTAAAGAGCTAATCTGCAGTGGTACATTGGGAAGGACATTCCCAGCACGGCGAGCTGGGACCGCTCTCTCCGCTGTGAATCTCTTCATTTACTGGAGTGGCAGCGAGGATAATTCGTTTCATTGTTTTTAAATGAATGAAGCAGCCATTGCACAAATAGGACAGTCCAAAATCAGAGAAGCAAAAACCAGAACAGTAACAAAAGACCAGACGTCCTGAGCCCTGGAAGTGCCGTAACAGCATCCTGTTTTGAAGATGGAAAAATAGCACAAAAAGCAATGAGTTTTCCTGCCCTGGCAGCTCCTGCCAGTTACAGGTTCATAGCAGGGCATCGATCTAACAGGAGTTTGTTTAGTGTCAGCTGTGCTGGTGCTATATAGGAAATTGATTTCTTCTCCAGCACTTTCCCCTCCAACAGAGGCTGCCTCTCGCTGCGGGGATGGGAGGTGTCGATCAGCTTAACAAACTGCCAATGGGATTATGCAGAATCAGTTCAATCGGTTTTCAGCAGCTGTGCGAAATGGTATTTGCAAGAATGCAGGGCTGAGCGGCACCTAAGTGAAAAGGCGAGATCTCAGCCCCAGAGCCTTATGTTAAAAAGCAGGAGAACCACAGACCTGAGCATCTTCAACGTGTCTGTGCTGGGGAAATCCATCTTCTGCACAAGGTACCACAAATCCGGTCGCTTCCTGGGACCAGGAGGCTGCTTCACCTTGCCTGGAGCCGGGATCTGCAGGAAGAGCTCAGGCCCTACACCCGGTACACCCTGGGAAAGGGGAACAGCTCACCCAACTTCATTAAAAACACACACACACAAAGCATTAGGTAGTTCAGCCTCACAGGGCAGGCATAAAGATAGATGAAGGGAATAAGGCAAGATGAGAACATCAATAAATTACTGCAGCCTCTTATTGGCTACAGGATTTGATAGCTGAAAACGTTTCCTGGTGCCTTTGGCAAGATTTGCAGGAACGCAGAGCCCGTCGCGCTCTGTGATGTGTCACTGTCCCGCAGCAGCCGCTCAACTGCGTTTCCTCCTCCCCTCCACATAGGGAGTGCAATCCTGAGCGGCCACAGCTCAGCATCAGAGGAATCCCTTGCAGAGTGTGGGCTGCAGGAGAAATCCCTAAATTCTGTTTCTCGCAAGCAGAATGCAAAGCCCACAAAAACCTGAGTGCAGAGATAGGCAATTCCTCAAGTATCACTCATCACCCTGATGGACAGAGGCATTTTCAGGGGCGAGGAGCCCTCCCTGCTGCCAGCGGAGGGGTCCCTGCTCCCATAGAATGCCAGGGGCCATGCAGAGCCGTTCCCGGCTCCCACCTCGGCTGCTGGCTGCACCGGGATGCATATGAGGCTCCGGTCCTCTTTGCTAATGAGCTGCATCTAATGAGCCAGAGGGCTCAGCCCCTGGGACACCGGTCAGGCTCATCCTTCACTCCATGAGATGCCCACGGAAATCCCGCGTGTGGAAAGGCCGTTTGTGACCGAGCCGGTCCGAGCCCAGCAGGATGCGACAGGCCCACAAGGCAATCAACAGAGAACGGCACCCAGCGACAGCCTTGCAGCAGCCTGGAGGAAGCCACAGGCCAGTAACAGCAGTTCTGGTCATCCTAATCCTGGGGAGCACCACGCACCTGCAAGAGGAGATTCACGATGCACTGGACCCAGGGCAGCTTCGACTGTGCTGAAAATATTTAATAAGCTCTGGGATATGAATCACTATCAAGAACTCTGAGCATTAATTTTAGTCACAGTTGGCCACACTGTATCACCCTATAAACACCTCTCCAGTTTCAATTAACATTTTTCTATCTGCTGTCTCACCGAATATTATATTTAACTAATTTAAGAGGATTGGTAAAGATAGTTTTCACACTTCACAGGAAAGCATAATGAAATAATTATACCTGTACCTACAAAAAGCATGAGGATATTGCATAAAGAGCTTTAAAGTCACCTGAAACACAAAACTTCTCCAGGAGACCTTCACGTGAGCTTGGCTACCGCGGTCACCATCCCGATGGCTGCTACCTCCACAGTCCTGGGAGCGGCCGCGTGTCCCACGGGAGCTCCTGCTCCTCCCTGTCATCCACCGGCAGGAGAGGTGCCGCAGCCCGGCTGGAAACAAGTCCTGCACCCTAGCTGCTCTGCTTGGCAGGTTCAGTCCTCAGGCCCTCCAGATGGTTCACGGTGGAGGCAGAAATCCCTGCGCCTGCCGCTCTGCGATGGGGCCAAACTCACCCGCTCCGGCACTGGCTCTGCTCCGGGGCTGGAGAGGCTGGGTGACCCCTGACTCCCTTCGGTGACATTTTGGAGATGTGACAGTGGCACCGCCAGCCCTTCCTGGGCTGCGCAGAACGAGCCCAAGGCTTCTCCAGCAAAAACTGGCTTGCAAAGCACAGACTGTGCTCAGCTCCTACGACTCCAGGGATCCGGGTGTGAATTCAGATTTGCTGTGAGGGCTGGTTTGGCAACCCGGACTGATAATAGCTAAGAAAAGTCTCATTTCCACAACAAAACTTTTTTTTTCTTCCCTTCTGGGTCCAGAAGGGATCTCCCTGGAGCAGAAGGCACAAGGCAAAGTCCTGTCCAGTCCACGAGGTCATCCAGACAAGAGCCTCAGTGACAATGGCTTCAGCCTCCTGACCCTCTCCTATCCTCCAAAGCCCGTCACCAGTTTGGGCCCTTCCCTGAGCACACGAGCACCAGAGCTGCCTCTCCCTGAGCCGTCTCAGACACCTCTGAGAAAGGAGCCTTCCCAGGACTCCGAGGCTTCTGGCAAATCCCACTGTAATTGCATCCTGCCCTTAGCCCTGCAGCACTGTACAACACGTCAGACTTCGCTGTGCTAACGCCTTCTGCTGATCTCCTAGGCTTTTTTCTTCTTGTTTCTGATGTTATAACAAACTCCTTAAGAATGAGCATGTTCTCCCCATTATGGACTCGGAGAAAGATCGATTATTGTTTGTCCTTGACTGCATGTGCAAGTAACCAGTACCAGGTTTTCCAGTATTATAATACCTCAAGGCTGGAAAGAACCTTAAGAGTCATCGAGATTCTGGCCATAATGTGAATTACGGCTAAGCACATGTTTCAGCCATCCCACCTAGCTATTTGTCCAACCTGTTCTTTAATGGTACCCTTATACTTAGAAAGTCTTTCCTAATATCAAATCTAAAATATTGGCAAATTAAGCTGGTCACTTCCCACTTACCCTCGCCATGGCCACAGAAGAGGGCACACTGTTTGTGCAAGAGCCTTTCCTGCATCGAAAGGTCTTCATGTCCCCCACTCAGTTGTCCCATTTCAGACTCAAGAGATTCAATTCCTTCAGTCTTTGCTTATGAGACAAACTTGCTGTTAAAAATTTCCAATGTTTCAGCAATTTCTTTATTCTTTTCTTAAAGGGAATATATTTTTAATTATTTTTAAAAAGATTTTTGTTCCCTAGCATCACATGCAGAGAAACAATTTTACCCTGTCCTATACACACAGCACTCAGGCTAATGCATCCTAACTTGGTAATTCTTTGCTTTTTGGCAATGGCATGGCATTACCATACACACATCCTTTTCTGCAAAACTGTCACCTTGCCAGATATTCCCTTTATATGTAACTTCTGCTTTTGATTTCTCTTTGCTCAGTCCTGAATGTTCCTTTATTGCATTTCCTCCTGGTAGTTTAGGACCCTTTTCTAACGCTAACAGTGCCCTGGGGAGTGCTGGGGCTCACACCTACGTGAAACCAGAGAGAGTTGTGAGATTTACAAGTGCAGCGGCTCTGTCTCCACCCACAGCGCCGTTTGGCAGCCGCCCCAATTTCCTGCACTAAACCACCTCGTTTCCCAATAAAGCACTTTTTCGATCTTTGCCTTGCACCGCGCCGTGCACAGCAGCCCGCTGAGCGGCGCGTCATCCTCGCAGGCGCACAGCCAAGGGAAACTCCACGGCCGAACCTGGCTGGGGGAGCAGCTCCACACACTAGCAAGGAGATCATGATGTTCATTAACCTCCTGGCTACTGCTCTCCCCGCTTTCATCCAAGGCTTTCACCAAAGCTCCTTGCCACGGCTGGGCCAGAAGCGCCCGGAACAGGACGTGCCGGCTCGCGCGGGCTGCAGATGCTCCGTGCCACACAGATCACCCCAGCTCCGACCACAGCAGGAATCAGTGCAGCCCGCTCCAGCGGCACCGAAGGACAAGGGTGAACAGAACACTGTCACTGTTCCCTCATTTCTGGCACCACTTCCCCTCACAAAGGGACAGGGGACGCGCCTTGCATGCATCAGCACTGCAGCTATTTTTACCGCACAGAAATTAACCCGGCAGGAATTCAATTCATTAAATTCCATTATTCTGAAAGGGGAATCAAGACACTCAATTCAGTGCTTGACAACCTCAGACCCTGCAGGAAAGTGCAGGAAGGGCTGAGAAGGAAACAACTGGGAGCCAGGCTGGGAAGACAACTGGGCACACGGCGGCTCTGGGGCCTGCGAGGAACTATCCAGGCAGAGACAAGTGGAGCCGAGCTTGCAGCTCCCGCTGAAAACAGTGCCTGCAGTAGGACTAGCTCCAGACATGTTCAATCACTCCCACCCATTAGCGCCTCAAACAGCTCTTTACCTGCACTGCCTGTTAGCAAGTGCTTCACAGGTGATTTGTGGGCGCGAGCTGCCCGCATCAGTCAGGGCGTGATGGGGACCGAGGGGCAGGCAGGAACCAAGGCCCGGCACACGGGGCGCCCAGGCAGCACCTGCCCGGCCAGGTCTCCGGCCGGCCCTGCCGCTGCGCAGGGCACCCGCGTTGCCGCTGCCTGCCTGGCCAGTGTGGGCACCGGTACCCAGTGAGCGCGGCCGCAGGCTGGTGCTGGGCCCCCCAGCACACAGACAGCACCAGGACAGCTGCACCCTGTGCCAGGGCCTCCCTCCACGCGCTCTGGAACCGCCTTCCTGCTGCGCCCTCCAGCAACTCCTGCTCTAGGGTCCGGCAGGCAGGAACAGGGCAGCGCGACGGCACCGCTCGCACAGGTGACAAAGGGCAGCTCCAGCACCACAACGGAAAACACATCCGGGAGCTCCTCTTGCCTCAGCTCTCTTGGAAGGTAAGCAGTGCAGCAGAGCAGACAGGTCTGCGAGCCTCATGCACAGGTGCAGCAGCAAGGGTCCGAGTAAGGTTTCTGTGCCCCAAACCTCTGGATTTGGGACGGGGGGTCCGTGTCCTCACTCCGCTAGCTGCAGTGCTGCAGGTGGAGGCGACTGTCGCTCCCACGAGCCAGGATGCCCTTGTGCACTCGGCAGCGAGATTAACGTACCGAGACAGGCAGCTCGGAGAACATCTGCATGCAGAGCGTGCGGGGAGGGAAGCGCCTCTCCCTTCACATTGCAAAGGGGCTGCAGCGCCCAAGCTCCCTGCATACATGAGCAGCTCGGGGACCCCCACCAGAGCTGCTCCTCCTAGCCAGGTGGCAGCCCGGGCCCAGGCTGCAGCCCTGCCATCAGCAGAGCTCTGCTTCCTAATTCAGATACTACCAAAAACATAAAAATGCACCTTGGCTCTGCACTGCCGCACCCTAATGTTAATGACTTGCACCTGAGGCACTGGCGGGACAAAGTCATGAGAAGGAGCCACGGATACAGCACATTTTAAACTTGTTTGACTTTGCTGGTCTCATGACACATTTTGACTTCCCCCGAGTCCCCACAAACACCCCAGAGAACTGTAAGTCCTTCTGTGCTACTTACCTTCCTCATTCCCAACCCTGTGTCTTTCCCAGGAGCTTGAACACAGTGTCCCCGCAGGAGGGTCGCCCGATTCTCACTCTCTACTGCTAGACCAGCTTCCCTCTTGTCCTTACAGCTGTTCCAGAGCACCAGGTAACCAGTAGAAACTTTATTTAATCACCTAGGAGACAAGGGCATTCCCCAAATTAATGCCATAAAACATGGTAATCCACAATTAATTAAAAAAGGAATTAGACAAGCCTATTGCTGTCTGGGCTGAGTGTGGAGTTACTGGCCAAGGGCAGAACTGACAGGATAGTGACATGGGATTCCTGTGCCGCACACCAACTTGTTCTGCCTCCTTTTGAGCCCTGGAAACACCAAAAGAAACGACTGCAACCGAGCTTTAGCTTTAGATCTTAATACGTAAGAGGCTCTTGTTTATGGACTTGGAATAACTGAGTTGCATAGGGCTACAGTGTTTGCGCACTGCACATCTGCTCCCTGAGAGGAACCACTGGAATTGGCAGCAATATTTAGAGAGGGAAAGATTGCCTCTTTCATCCCATTACACCAGCAATAAATCCAGCCTTGCTGGGATACTTCCACCCTTACCCCTTTTTGCTGATTACAGCCTGAAGTGCAAGGCTCAGAGGCAAACAGCCGCAGAGACGAGCGGGTCTGCAGAGCCAGCGCCCGGCATCACTGCAGCTCCACAACTGCCGCCAGCCCCGAACAGGCGCCAACTCCGTCCTCCCGCGTCGAGCGGCCACAGCCGGGGAAGATCCATCGCTCCGAGGCCCCAAACAGCTCAGAGCACATCTGTTAAAGAGATAAAATAATATTTTCCTGGCTAGATACCAACGTGTTATTGAATAAAGTTTAAAATCTTCACCCTGAGTCAATTCATCTGTGCAGGTGCCATTGTACTTTCTCATTTTTATTTTGCAGACAAGGAAATGCAGGGTGAGCAGACCAAGCAGCTGCCGGATTTGAATTGCACTTCTATCCCATAGCTCATTCCAGAGGTCAAGGAGAACGTGACAGGTGAAAAATGTATCCTAGAATCAGCAACCTGATGGTTTGAGAAAATACATGTGCATGGAATTGCTACACACAGTGTGGGGAGGAAGGCAGAACCACTGGCAGATCGATAGCACGGAGGGGAGCCAGCCAGGAGGGCAGTGATGGCTCCACGCTCCTATCAGCAAACTGAAAACACCAGGTTTTAAACCTGCCTTTTAACACAACGGAGGAAATTCAACTCCCTTCTCCCTCGATGGCACCCACGGGAGAAGGAGCAGGCAGCTCCATGCAGCCCCTTGCGCCACCTCATCGGGCACCCGCCACCGTGGAGCCCTGTCTTTTCTTTGCAAATGGAGCAGGATTTTGCATCTCAAGAATCTGGCACTATAAAAAAAATCAAATCCACCTGTCAACTACCACAGAGATTTGCCAAGTTCAGCAGTTTTAACACTACTGATCAGGTAAAACGTCCTTCCTTCCTGGGACTGTGGCCCTGCGTAGTCCTCAAACTCCCTGCACGGGCAAAAGTTCCTGAACCACTGTGGAAGGAGGACAGCAAGGCTCATTCCCACAAAAAACAGCATGTCAGTAAGATTCAGGATTTAACTACACAAATATTTTGTTGCTGCTGTAAATCAGTGCTCCGTGAGGAGAGGAGATGGGGGGGATCCAGCACGCTGCCCGTCTGCAGTAATTCCTTGGGGTCTGTTGGCCAAGGGCAGCAGGAGGGAGTCCTGGGGAGCGCGCTCCATGGAGCGCCTGGTGGCTCCGGATGGAGATGGAGGACCAGCACAGAGGGCTCTGTGGCAACCGGCAGAGCCCGAGGCAGCCAAGCGGGCAGGACTGTGCTGCCCCCGGGGCTCCGGCACTGGCTGGGCGCTCGTCCTGTCGCGCCAAGCGCGAGGCTGCATCTGCCAGCGCTGCCGCCCCCGCGCCCGGTGCTCCTGGGGAGCGGGTGCCTGTCTGTGCCAAGCCTCCCGCCGGGAGCACTGCCAGCGGTGGCTCCGTCTGTCTCCCAGAGCCGACCGAGTTCCTCCCTGGCAGGGACAGGCGCTGGCGCTGCCGTGGCACAGACGGCTCGCACTCCTTCACACCTTTCAGCGCCACGATCGTCTCCCGCTGCCAGCGCTGCCAGAGCCTCCTGGTTTCAGGAATAGCAGTCGCTACATGTCGTACTTCTCTCCTCCTGCACAGCTCTCCTGCAGCCTCCACAGACCCATGCACCCATACCTTGCTATGGGGAACTGCCAAGGATCTTTGGAGGCGACTTGCCAGCACAGCCTTGACCCACAGCCAGGGGAGCTCCGAGCACACGTGGTGGCCACGTCGCTGCCTGTGGCCACGTCGCTGCTCCAAGGTGTTGCAGTCAAGGGGGAGCAAGTTCGAGGTTCGAGTGCTTCCCAGCGCTCTGCTGAGCACCGTGGGGAGCCGGCTGCGCGGAGCAGCACAACCCTGGACACCAGCACGTCCCTGCTGTAGCCCATGTGCAGCACGGCAGCCTTGCAGCTCTCCGTCCCGCTGCGGGTTCTTGGGCAGCCTGGGCACCGCTCAGCCCCCCAGTTCATCACTGCTCAGCTACAGCAGCTCTCGGCCCACGCTGCAGACAGGCTGCACAGAGGGCAGAGCTCCGCACACCGGGACAGCGCACAGCACCTGCTTCCCGAGGCACGGGCGAGCACTGCTCCACTGCTGCATCCAGGCCTTCACCTTCCCGGGGCAGTCTGGAAGTGTCTCCTTGCACCTCGCCCAAGGCTCTTCTTCCCACCTCCTGTGCGAGCAAGCACAGGACATGATGCATGTTTGCGTGCACACGTGTGTGCACACACTGACACTCCTTCATGCCTTTGGCACTGTGTCACCCCCTGTGCTCAGTCTAGATCGCGTTCCCACTGCTGCCAGCCCTTCGCTCCTTTCCTTGGAGCATTTCCATTTGGGAGTGGACACATTGGAGTTGCATTTGGCTTTACTGGCTGTCATGAAGTCCTTGTTGGTGGATAAGCCACTAAAACACCCATTTGCAATATTAATTGCACCTTTTAGGCAAGTACACAGGTTTGTGTCTCTGCAGAAAATCTCATGCTAGCAAGGCCCAACTTTTGAGAGTTTTTGCTCTGTCCTTTCTTGAGGACAAGACTCAATGGAGGCTAATGGTATAATATTGCCATTTCTGTTAGATTGCATGCCCTTGTTTTAGTATGGCAGCACATTTTTAATAGAGTTTGGAAATATTTTTTGTGTCTTCACCTCTCCTGCTCTGGGGATGGTTGCTCTCAATTTATTTCTGCTCTTCTTATCTTCTCAACAACTGCATCTCTTGTTCCATGTCCTGCTCATTTTCTGCTTCTTATTGTGATTTTTCTCTAATTTCATCTTGTTCCCACACTTCCCAATCACACATTTCATCACTTCTGCTTCCCTGTTTCCAACAATACACGATTTCTTTATCTTAATTGTATCACCCAGTCATCTGGTTCCAGGATGGCATCTCTCTACCTCACAGTGCAGTCCCTTTAATCATTACTGCTCCTGGAATGTATAATAATAGCTGAAACAAGCTGTTAGCTTTCACCTCCCAGTTACAGTCGCACTTCTTTTTTTCCTCCCCCATGTAAGCCCTAATGACAACACACAAACCCAGCCCCTGCAGACACCAGCCCTGCGCTGACTGCGGGGGGAGGCACCGCGAGAGGGGTCTGTGGGACAGGCGCAGCCGCGGAGGGACCCGGTGCAGCTGCTGACAGACCCAGTGCAGAGCCCTGCGCGCTGCCCGGCCGGGCGCAGCCTCGGAGGGACCCGGCGTGGAGTTCTGCACGCTGCCCGGCCATGGGCAGAGCTGCCATGGCCTCGAGGACATCGCCTCCTTTGTGCACCCGGCCACGGCAGAGCTGCTCGGGGAGCTGCCTTCCCAGGGCAGTGCGGAGCAGGGGAGCAGAGGCTGGTCCGACCCGCGCGGCCCCTCAGGCACGGGTTGCCCAGAGCCCTGCTCTGCAGACATCACGAGTAACTTACAGACCAGCCGCACCATCCTCAGTGAGACATCTCTGTCAATGCACCAAGGACACTAGCAGAAAAACGTTCCTGCTATGCGGTTCGGAAAATTGGCTATGCAGCTGCCGCATGCAGCATCTCCAGCCTCTATTCCATACAGCACCCAAAGCCCCTGCATAGTTCTCAGGGATCATTCAAGTTTGGAGCAATGTCAGTGACCAAGATCTAGGGAGACCTTGGTCAGTGCTGCAAGTGTCAGCTCCTCCTCAGGCAGCAGGGATGAGGAGACTGGCTTTATCTAACCAGGCTGTAGGCAAAGATCTCCCAAGGCTTCCTCAACATCCCAGGAAGAGACATTCCATGGGCAGTCTGGTTACCTGCGTCCCCACCACCAGCACATTTGTGGATGAAAACAATGCAGAGCTAAACACCTGGCTCCTGCCTCTCACAGCCGCGACACCGCGAACACATCTCCGTGCCTGGGCTCATGGAGGTTGGACACATGCGAAGGAAACCACCGACACTGCGAGCAGTTAACGCCGTGGCAGCAGGCAGCATGGGGCGCAGCTGCCCGTGTCAGCACCTCCGCCGTCCCGCGCTGCGGGAAGGCGAGCGAGGTGCCAGCTCTGGGCGGCAGCAGCACGGACACGTGTCACAGGGTGTTGCGGTGCCAGCCCTGAGCTGCAGAGTACAGCAGGGCTCTGGTTGCAGTGACAGGGCTGAGCTCGAGCTTGAGTAATACAGCTCAGACAGAGAGGCTGTAAGGAGCGGTTCTGCGGCAGGAAAATCCCACAAAACAGCAGTTATTCAGTCTGCAGAAGAGCCATTCACACGAGGCACCATATTTTCTGTTTGCCGATTGCTCCATTTGACGTGAAACGAGCCTTGCCAACCCATCGCAGCACGACCTCCCGCGCTGCAGACAGGCAAAACCCACCGCTGCCCTGGGGAAGGAGAAGCAGTTGGGGTGGAATCGCTCCGAGCCCGTTGGCCTCGCTATAGGGTTGGTTTATTTTCTAAAGCAGCTGAACTTTGTAGGGTTCAGAAGTTTAACTTATCGTAGCTACAACCTTACAGAAACCGGGCAGGGATGGAGCTTGGAGGAGCCAGCAAACAGCTAGGAGCAGAGCAGGTGCCAAACACTTCCAGAAGCGACAAGTTCATCATCTGCTCCAGGACCAAGAAGGGGAAATACAGGTGAGGGAAGAGGAAGCTCTTGGCACATGGCAAGAAGGAAAGTAGACGCCTCGCAGCCAAAGGCGAGTAGCTGGAACAGACGGACAGCACCGACCAGCCCAGATATCTGTGCGTTACGGAGAGAGGAGGGTAAATGCGAAAAGGTAGTGAAATGAGCTGTGGAAATCTGTTTAACGGCCCTGCAAGTCTCATGTCTGCCAAAGCGCCGGGAGCAACGTGCACAGAGCGAGCAGCTTTGGAGGTGGCTGGTACCGGGTCTCCGTCTTGGGGTGCTCCCTCGACACGGGCACTGCAGCCAGACTGGCACGGTGCCGAGGCGCTGGGGACAGGGCAGCGGGACAGCTCCGCTCCCAGTGGGGAGCCCAGCGCGTCGAGGCACCATCATGGAACGGGACACAGCGCGGGCAGCGATGAGCCCTCCATCCAGACACCCGTGTAGTGAACCCGGATCTGGCATCCTGCCACATGGGGAAACTGCTGCTTGCACTTGCTGCAGCTCTGCAAGAGCAGCTGGCGGGACATGGGCGCTTCAGCAGGCTGGGAAGAGGCAAGAAGCGTTATCTCTGAAGTCTCCAGCACTCGGCTCTGAAAGGCACCGAGAGCACAGCATGGCAATAGCATCGCTCTCATTCCCATACATTAAATGGGCATCCTCGTGTGGTTTAAATCTCGTGCATTCAAGGCAGGTTGATGTATTCAAATATTTCTTCCATGCAAATAAGACTCTATATAATCCATTCTAGGCAGTAATAACTTAAATTGACAGATACTGAAAGCTGGGAGGGACTGCCATGGGCACGAGAAATACAGATAACAGCACTTAAACAGCGAGCGAAACACAGCGCTAGCCAGCGGTGCAACAGAGCGGGGCTCCTGGCGGGCACCCAGAGGAGAGCGAATGGCTCCACCTGGATCCAGGCTGAGCGTCTGGGTCAGCACCAGCGCTTCCAGTTCCTCCCCTCACAACGAGCTGCCAGGGAAGCCAAACATATTCCAGAGCGGAGCCCTCCAGAGGGGCTTCCGGGCCTCCTCACCGAGCGCTGCCTTTGCCGCAGCCCCGCGGAGGCGGCCGGGCTGGGAGCTCTCGCAGGCACCAGGAGGGCCAAGTCTGTCCCCGCGCACGCACAGGGCCGCGCTCAGCACAGACCCAGGCCATGCTGCTCCCCGGGGCTCGCGGCAGCTCCTCTCCGCGCCGCCCGAGCGCTGCCCTCCCAGCGCCCCCAACGGCTGCTGTTCGGGAGGCCTCTCTGCATCCCATCTGCACGGAGTTTTACAGGTAATAGGGCCAGGAGGGAGCTGCTGATCGCCCAGACTGACCTCAGGCTGGACACAGGCCATGAGACTTCCCCAGATTAATTCCATTTTTAACAACCACAAAGTCTTTTTAGAAAGAAAATATTTGATCTTCACTGCAGCACTTGCAGCGAGGAGGAGAGCCTCAGTGCTTATTACCCTCGCAGGTTCTCATGTGCAGCTTACCTCTAATCTGACCTCATCTGCCTTCAGCCGCATCTACTCAGACCCGTGTCTGGTAGCTGGTTTCCTACACAGATCCTCACACGTAGGGGTAAACTGTTGCCTCAGCCTATCTCTGATGAGGAAAAAAGGGTCCTTACCTGGAGGCCCTCACTGTCCAGCCTCCTTTCTGGCCCCGCAATCATCTTTACAGCTCTGCCAGCTCCCTCTTCAGCACAGAGGCAGAACCATGCACACTGACACAACCTCTCACTTCTACCCTCCTTGCTGCCGCACCCCTGATACAAGCCCAGCCTAAACTCTCTCCTTCCTCCCTATCAGACCACTATTCCCAGCAAAGCTTCTCCTACCCTTCTCACCACCCGCACAACCTCACTTCTCATTTACATTTATTATTCTCAGCTGTTTTCTCTTTCATTCATTTACATCTTTCTCCTGAAATTCTTCCCCCACAACAACACAGTCCACAGCTGACTTCAGCTCCGTGAAATCAGGCCCTGCAATATACCCAGTGGATATCCATACATACCCAGTGTTTATCTATATATATCCGCTGTATATCCACATATAGGAGATTTCCAGAGGCTGCAGGGCCCCAGCCCAGCACCTGACACCAAGGGCCTTGTGCTGCCCAACAAGGACGAGTTGTTGCTAGAACAATCAATTTTTAAACCTCTCCCGCCTGTTCCCCTTGGCCCTGCAGTCACTACAGTAACAGCACGGGGGGTTCCTCTCTGCAAGCAAGTGCCGCAGCTGCGCGGGCAGCACCTCGAGCACGGGGCAGAGCGCGGGGCCCCAGTGCCGCAGGGCACCGGCTGCCACCGGGACCAGCCCCCCGTGCCCTGGAGGGGCCGTGCTGCCCACAGCGCCCACCCGAGCAGCGCAGCTGGCGGCGTCCTGGGCTGCTGCCTCGCTTGGCACGGGCAGTACCCGAAACAGCCCTGGCACCTCAGGGAGCACGTGCACCCCCTCCAGGAGCCAGCATTCCGGGGAGCACGTGTATCTCCTTCAGGAGCCGGCATCCCAGGGAGCGCGTGTATCCCCTCCAGGAACTGACATTCCGGGGAGCACATGTATCCCCTCCAGGAGCCAGCATTCCGGGGAGCATGTGCATCCCTTCCAAGAGCCGGCATCCCGGGGAGCGCGTGTATCCCCTCCAGGAGCTGACATCCCAGGAAGCGTATGCATCCCCTCCAGGAGCTGGCAGCCCGGGAAGTGTGTGCATCCTTTCCAGGAGCCGGCAGCCTGGGAAGCACATGCAGCCCTTCCAGAAGCCAGCATCCCGGGAAGTGTGTGCATCCCCTCCAGGAGCTGGCATTCCAGAGAACACACGCGTCCCCAGGCTGTTGCAGGCAGGCAGAGGCTGGGCCAGGGCCCGTCCTCCTGAGCTGGTCTCCTCCGGTGCGTGGCCACAGGGAGCCCATGCGTGTCTCAAGGCAAGAAAGAAGAGTACACCATGGTTATCGTGCCCGTCGAGCCGAATTAAGGGATTAAGCAATTGATACCAGAATCAGAAGCATGAAGAGCAGAGCAGTGAAGTGCAGTCAGCCTCTGACACTGGTGGTTCCCAGCGGGTGCTCCTGGCTCTCCTCTCCCCCATCATCCCCTTCCAGAGGGGACACAGACACAAGCCGTGGGTGCTGACCCCATCCCAGGGAGCTGCCAGCTCCCGGGAGCCCTGGACAGGGCGCAGCCTCCCCAGTCCCTTTCCCTGCAGCAGGAAATCCCTCTCCCGGAGTGCCGGGACGCGTGTCACGCTGCAGCTTGAATTACTGGACATGCCTATAAAGGTAACGATGTCCTCAGGCCCTGGTGGGGGAGAAGTGTACCTTGTTTCTCTCTTTACCTCCATTCTGCTCAGTAAAAATGCAGATGAAGTGCAGTCATTAATTTGACTCTTTCTGCAACGCGGATGATGTGTGTGCTCTCCCCACCCACCTGCCTCCCAGATTTAGGAGGTGGAGAGGGAAGGAGCGGAGTGCGTTGGCTGAACTGCAACCTTAATTGGACTCATCCCTAGACAAGAGGCACTGCGAATTTTTCAAAATCAGGCATTATCAGTTATTCAATCATTCTGCTAATCGCATAACTTCCAGAAGACCTCCAGCTCTGTGTAAGAGGACATATGAAGTACCAATTATTGACAGGCTTGTCATCAGAGGATTAATACCTAAGCCCATTTCCCTTCCGAAATGCAAGTGGAACAAGCACTGCTCCCCTGAGCGATATTACCTCTGTATTCAAGTACTCTTGGAGATGCTTCATCGCACCAGATTCCAAAACTGCATTTTATAAATCCTGTACTATTAGACACATTTATCCTGCAAACAACTTTATGGCATAATTCGCAGTTTTTTCCTGACATTACCGAGATGCGTAAAACCGACGTACATCACAGGTCAGCACACGTGACATTCAGCTCTGCGGGTGGTTTCACACTGGTGACACCAGCACAGAGCAGGGCGCTCCCAGCTGCTCCGCAGCCCCATGTCCCAGGGCCAGCCGCATCCGCCGGGCGGCGCAGGGAGGTCCCGCACTCCCGCCCGGCCGCCCTGCACTGCGCTGCCCTGCCCTGACGGGCATCCCCCTTGGCCAGGGAGGGCTCCGGCTCTGCCTGAACCCTCCTGCCGCGGGGCTTTGTGGCGGAGCTGCGACCGTGGCAGGGCTGCCACGCTCGCAGCTCCATGGCAGAACCACGGTGCGTGTCCACAGGACGTGTCCTTCGGGCCGCCAGCCCCGTGCGGAAGCACAGCCGGGCGCTGCATTAACCCTGGAGTCAGGGAGGGCCGGGGCTGCACTTGAACCTCCCTATGAGTTTGCATCTCACTGCTACTGCAACCAAAATCAAGGGCAAATTCACATCCTGGCTTTGCAATTGTAGCACTGCAACTCGCGTTGAAAGGAGAAGACGAGTATGACCAATCCTGCTATCACAGGGCTCACATGGAGCAGCTAAATCAGCTCTAATCCAGAAGTCTGTCCCCCCAGCAGATCCTGCCCCGCGCTGGTTTCCTCGGGCAGCACCGCAGGGTGCCCAGCTTGCCCAGCACGAGCCCAAGGGGACCCTCGCAGGGCCCCGGGCACTACCAGCACCACCGGCTGGGCCGGCAGAGCCCCTGCTGGGTCGGGCCAGGCTGGGCCAGGTCTGCTGCTTTCACCGCCAGCACGGGGAGCACCCGGCGCCACTGTCGCCCCACACGAGGGCTCGGGGGCCTTGCACCAGCAGCAGGGGCACACAGAGTTAATTAAAATGCACCGAGCAAGTGCAGGGTTTTATTGTGCGACACGAAGGGGGCTGGCTCCTCTCCCACAGACACATCTGCATAATCCAGGCTGGGCTCCCGCGGCTGCACTGCGCTGTGCACGCTGCTGCCACTGATATTGTTTTCATCTATTTTATTGAAAAAACACTACCCAAGGTTTAGACTGCATAACAAGCCCTGCTGCTCAGTAATGTCTCGCTTTCTTCCTGCGGATGCATCTAACTGAAAGATACCAGGTAGTAAGCGACCATCCCACAGTCAGCCGTGCCCACATTCCTGCGGCCTCAGCAGGACTCTGGAAGCTCCAAAGAGGCAGCAGGGGAGCAGGAGGGAAACGGGGCTGCCTGGTGGGCTGGGGCTGCGGAGCCAGCACTGTGCTCGGCGCGGGATCCCGGCCGGCATGCTCGAGTGCAGACCTCCCAGCCCGCAACCGCACACGTGTGCCCAGCGATGGGCACCGATTTCTGCAGGGGAAGGAGCTGCAAATGAGTCCCAAGTGCAACAGATGCAGCACAGGTCTCGGCAGCAGACGACTGTGTCCTTCTCAGCGCAGCCGGGAGCTGGAGCCAGGGGTAGGGCTGGAGATTGGGCGCAGCCCAAGGTGCCGCTGCCAGAGCCACGGCCGGACGGCTCCTGCTCAGCAGGACAGAGGCTGCATGGGGGGAAGCAGACAGTGCTACTCCATTAATCATGACAAAAGACGAGGCTCAAAGAAAGCCTGGCTTGTGGAGTAGTAATTAATGAGCTCTTTAATTCAGGCTGTAGCACCCGAACTACTCCATTAGACAGCAGTGCAGTGGGAAGGGCCCCGCCGCACGTGCTGGGCGCCGCAGGGAGCTCGGAGCTCGCGGCTTTCCCTGCCACGTCGCGAGTGCAGCAGCAGCACAGCGGCCCCGGCCCTGCAGCGCTGCTCACATGAGCCAGAAGACCCTGGAGCGGCTGCTCGCAGCCTGGCCCAGCAGCGCAGCCTGCCCGGCCCTGGCACCAGCACCGGCACCGCCCAGCCTGGAGCACGGGCCGCTCCTTCGCCCTGCTCCGAGCACTCCCAGCCATCACAGACAGACCACTGGGGAACGCAGGGCTGCCCAGCAAGATCCCTGTGCCAGGCCACAATTCCCCTGCACCGGCTCCATGTTCATGGAGCACGTGGGTTCGTGCAGCACATGGGCTCACAGAGCACGTGGGCTTGTGCAGCACGTGGGCTCGTGGAGTACATGGGTTCGTGGAGCAGGTGGGTTCGCAGTGCATGTGGGCTCTTGCTGCCTCCATGGACACCCACGCGCCACAGCCCGGCTGCCGCAGGGCCAGGGTGCTACGGACACAGACTCGGCTGCCACCAGCGCTCCCGCTGCCCTGCACTTCCCCAGGAAAAAAACAACAAAAACATCTCCCGTCCCCTGATTAAAACTCTGCTAGTCTCTGCTGCCATGCAGTGAGGTTACTGTGTGCACCAACCAACGTTTGTCTGACACATTTTTCTCAAAGACTGCATGTCTTTTCTTTTCCAGTAATGCCAGTCATAAATGTCACATGTTAGAGCCCAAGCTTGCTGCTGTGAGCAGGGAAATGTATGCCATGTAATAAATTCTTTTGTGGGAAATAACCCTGGTGACTAGAGGAATTTATGAATTTATTACTCTTTGTAGGAGTCTTTTCTCCTATGACTTAAGGAGAGATCTATCATGCTGCAGGAGACCTTGCTGCTTCTCCGCTTGCAAACCTTCATGGGCTTTATGTCGCATTCCTGCCCTAGGGATTCGCTCCGTGCGATCGCTTATTACAAACATGGGGGCTCGGCCCTTGGAGCAGAGCGGAGCGCCGGGAGCTGGCCCAGGTATGTGGTCACCGTCCCCGGGCGCTCCGCAGTGCTCTGCAGGGCACCGCGGGCTCCCCGGGGCCCCTCACTCCCGCTGACGGCTCGGGGAAGCTCAGGGGAAGCCGCCGTGCTGCAGCACGGCGCCGTGCTGCCTGCTCGCCAAGCCTGCGCCAAGGCGCTGCCAACGCAGCCCTCTCAACACCAAGCTTCTGCCTCGAGCACTTCTGCGATTTGCATGGCACAGCATCAATTATTTGGGCATGGCTTTGCATATAATGCCCTGCAACAGATTGTAAAGTTTCTCCATTAGTGAGATAATTATAAATACTGAATACAAAATAACGGCGTGAGCAAGGGGGAACGGAGCCATCTGGGCCGGGGAGGCTTCGGCCAGCAGGGAAGGGAGCGAGGGCAGGGCACTCTCCGGGCTCGGTCCTCCAAGCACGTGCTCTCTGGGCCTCATGGAGCCTCCGGGAAGAGGAAATCCACCGTGTAGGAAACAGAGTCCAAGAGTTAAAAAAAAATAAAAAAAAATAAAAGAGCGAGAAGTGATAGAAATTATTTTGCCAAGAAGGAAGTTCAAACTTTGCTTCCATGTGATCGTTGTTTGTTCCAGGCTAGCGGATCACTTGGTTTGTTTAATGATTCAAAGCAGAATATTTTCAAAAATCTTTGAAAGCTTTCACAAACAGACTCCCATCCAGCCAAAACCCAGCTGGCAACGTTCCCGCCTGTGAGGAAAGATTTATTTATCACGTCTCAGTAATGAACGCCTGGTTTTATTTTGTTGAAAAGGGAAATAAGGGAGGGGGTGGCCACTCAAAGCTACAGCCACCGCCACAAAACCCCAGAGCGGGGACAGACTGCCCTCAAGGATCCCTGAAATCTCCTCCCTTGCCATCCGCTCTGAATGCTGGGCCCATGGGCTGGTGCTCCCTGCGCTCCTGGCCTGCTCCACGTGCTCTGGCCCCACTGCTGCCTGTCACGTGCACCCACTGCCGTCCTGCTGTGCACGCGCTGCCCATCCTGCTGTGCACCCACTGCCCGTCCTGCCGTGAACCCACTGCCTGTCCTGTGCACCCACTGCCCGTCCTGCTGTGCACCCTCTGTCCGTCCTGCTGTGCACCAGCGGGAACGGCTGCTGCCCGGGGCCGCTGCTGCCAAGCAGGCACCCGCGGGGCACGGTGACGCTTGCAGCTACACGCTTTATTTCTTGTGTTTTTCAATCCATTCATAAAAAATGCATGTGGGATGAAAGGTTTTACACAGCAAACAGAACTGGAACATGGGGCTACAAATGCCAGACTGCTCAAACGCCCCCCACGCCGAGGAGCTGCGGCCACGCAGGCTGTTTGCCCGGCAGCCGCACAGCCCGTGGGGGCTGCACAGCTCCCGTTGCCTCTCTGTCACGAGCCCCGTCTGCCCGGTGCCCCCAGCGGGGCAGCACGTGGGGGTGGCGGCCGAGGCCTCAGCCCAGCGACGCTGGGTGCATCCGGGCGCATCCTCCCACTCGTTCCATGGGTGGCCGCCACGGCTGTGCCCCAGTGCCGGGGCCCGCGGGGCGCCCCGAGAAGGGCCCGAGTGGCGGCGCGAGCGGCAGCCCCCATCACTGCCCGGCTGCTCTCCAGGGCACGGAGGCGGGGGCACCGGCTGACAGGAACCCACAGGTCTCCTAACAGGAAATTAACAGTCTCCTAACACGGCATCAGGGTTTATTTTTCTCCTTTTAAAAACCAGCCTAGCAGGAACATCAAAGCAATCCACGAGCCTGGTCACTCCCATAACATATTATTATAAATGAAAAACAAGCCCATGGACGAGTCAGATAGAGAACCATCTTCCGGAGGCGTCCTACTGAGCTCAGCAAAGGAGAAAAGGCTGACACAACATCTTTAAACATTTTTAATTGCCCTGTCAAACTGACAATTATAGAACTAATTATTGGGAAGACAATACCAGATACACTGAATAGTGCATCACCAGTGCTTTTATGTAATTATGCAATTTAAAGAATTGAAGGCTACAGTAATGGACTATATCTAGTTAATTAGGGACTCCCTTTATGCTAATAATGCCATTTATTTTCAACTCGCTGTATTTGTTTTTTTTTTCTGTAAAACCGGGCGTATTTCCACAGATGATGGAGGATTCTTTGCAGTAGATAATTTCGGTTATTTATAGCACCCAGATTTTTTATAGGGCAGATGATGAACTTCAACTTGCTTCTCTTCCATTCCCAATCCTGCTGCATTTCCAGGTGCTGGTGGCAGCGCAGGGCTGGGCTCCCGCCGCGTTGCTGATCCGATACCGGCAGTACCGGCAGCCGGTGCCAGCGCAGCAGAAGGGCAGGGAGGCGAGTGCTGCGAATGGAGCCTGTGACAGGAAGGAAAAGCCATCGCAGCGTCCATCCCCCTGCTGCTGCGGCGCCCGATGGCAGCGCGGGAGCCCTCCTGCAGCCCAGCCCAGTCCCCTCTGACATGGGGATGGTGCAAAGAGACGGCCCTGGGCAGGGGCAGCTCACAGCCAATTCAGGGATGGATTTCGCGTGAGCAGGTGGCAGCAGAAATGGACTAAGCTCAAACCAGTGGGCAAAGCAAGTGCAAGGGAAGCCCAAGCCAGTAGGGCAGGCATGGGGAGCATCCGCCTGTGCCGAGTCGCACGGAGCTGCTGGTGCCACGGGCCCTGCTCCCATCGGAGCACAGCGCTCTGCACCCGCTCGGGGGACGGGGCCCGGCTGCGCCCACAGAACTGCCCGACAAAACCCCCTGCTCCTCCCCTTGCTCTCAGCAGACCATCTAATTCTTGCTACTGAAGGTTTGTCAGATCTCCAAGCATGGATAAAAATAGTGGTGTTTCATCCCAGAAGCAGTGGGAAATGTCATAGTAATGTATCAGTTTACTCGGTGTCTGGAGAGAATTAGGTCCTTTCAACGGATCTGCTGCCTGCATCCAAAGCAAGTTACACTTTCGAGCAGGAAAAGGCAAGACAACAAATTAACTTCTCTGATGGCCAAAACTAGAGAGAACTAGAGTGGGAAGAAGGGATCCCCCGTGCACATGCTCAGCCCCATGCAGATTGCAGGCCATCCAGGCAGCCTGTGCCCCGGCAGCACGAGCGCGAACCTCCTCGCACGGCACTGCCGACGCTGGCAGCTCCCTCTGCACAGAGCGCCCCAGCATCCGCGCGATGCGAGCACCCGCCAGGGCCACGGCATTTGCTCAACGAACAGCACAGACACCGGGCGTTCTGGGGCAGGTCACTTCACTAGCCTTGCGCACCAGGCACTGCCACAACACACCAGGCTTCCCATCTAAATGAAAGCTGTTGTTAGGAAGGAAAGAATTCAATAATGGATTTGTAAACTAATGAAATCTTGGCAAATGTGAAAACATCCTGGGCTTTTGTTAGCCTGGAGATTTATTCAGTCCTGCTGGCTTCCCAGCTGATGCAGAACAGACCTAAATCTGCCAAGAGAAAGGCCGTGCAAAGTGCCCCGGGCTGCTCCCATGCAGTGGGGCTGGCAGTGGGGCCGGCAGCGGGGCTGTGCCCAGATGTGCCCGGCCTGCCGAGCTGCTCTGCGGCTCCGATGCCGACCACAGGCATCGCCCGCAGCGGGGCTGATCCAGCTGGCGCCTGGAGCTCCCTGGAGAGCGAGTCTGCTTTGGAAACAGGGCAGCGACTGTCAGACGTGCTCGCTCAGAGCAGGGCGCGCAGGGAGGCTGCCCAGAGGGGCACGGCGGGCCCTGTGCACAGTGGCAGCAGGATGGGCCGTCCAGTCAGGTGGCACCAGCCAGCTCCTGTCCGCGCTCCCCGCTCTGCTCCGAGCGCCGGGGACGCTTTGCTCTGCAACAGGAGTCAAACACATTAACTCCAGGGCTGCCGAGCGCCGCTGAGCACTGCGCCTCCCCATCTCCCCAAGGGCCAGCAGCTTATCCAATATCTTCCTGATTATGTGTCAAGGCAGCAGAATTCACGGCAGTTTTCATTGCTGTTCTAAACGCTCCAGAGCCCAGGAGCACTGGCACGCAGGAAAGCCGTGCTCCGCGAGCAGTACCATTACGGGAGGCAGCACGAGCAGCATGACAGGGCGCGGATGGGATTTCTGCCCTGCAGGCCCCACATCCACCCCGTGGCAGGACCTGCTGCTCTGCCCCACGTCTGGCCCGCTCGGCAGGGCTTGTTCCAACGGGACCGCACAGCTCTGCCCTGCAAAGCCCCAGTTCGGAGCAGGCCCCGGAGCGGGACGCAGGCCCCGGCACAGGGATCCGCTGCAGCCCATGCTTGGCAAGGGCTGCTCCCTGGCACGATGCTACCAGGGCTGCAGTCAGGCTTTGCCAAATATTTAATAGACAAATGATCCAGAACTAGCACTGCCTTCAAGGAGAGGCAGCATTTCATTTTCATTGGGGAATGCTCAGCTGGCTGATTTTATGACAGTATGTCTTTTTTATATATATATAAAATTTGTGAGTGAATTTAGAGCTTGTGAAACCAAAGCAGTAACAGCGCTGGCAAAGCCAGGGCAAGGAGGAGAGCGGTCCTTGGGTCCCCGGCCCAAGGCAGCAGCACCAGGCAGGACCTGAGCCTGTCCCCTCTGGGCACCAGACCCACCAGCTGCTCCCTGCTCCGGTGCCCCCCTTCCCAGAATATCCCAGAAAATCCCAGCTCCCTCCACACAGCCAGGCCTGCCGCCCCTTCCCACATCATTCCAGCTCCTCCATCCCAGCTGCCTTCCCATACACTAACACTGAATTCCCTGCAGAATCACCTGGGTCTCTTGCAATGACCAACTCTCCGCCACCCACAGAGCACCAAGAGCAGAACCAAGAATTCTCCTAAGGCCGGAGCGAGGGGGTCAGGGCAGGGGGAGATGACTGCTTCGCTTCCACATGTCCCTGCAGCGCCCCGTGCATGAGGACGTCATGGACAGGGTGCAGAGGCTCCAATCAACAACACAGGGCTCCCTCCCCGACCCCAGGCCTCCTGCCTCACACTTACGCTGCTAATTAAAAAGGGAGAGGAAAAGACCATAAATTTTACAGTTTACTCTAACTTCAGTTCCAGCTGGTTTTAAAAGAGCTGATGAAGGTAAGTGCATCTGTGCAGATCACTGGTGCATCACAGACAGAGAGCCAGAGTGCTTAATTAAATGTTATTCTAGGAATAAAATTTAGCCCTCAACTGACAAGACTGAATATTAAAGCATCAATTTCCTGAAGGAGACTGGCTGTAATCAGAGTCTCCTGCTACAGGGAAGCCAAAATAACCCCAGTTACTGACATGAGCATCGCTCAGCCCAAGGGGAGAAGGTCCCTTGGCCCCTGAGCTCTGGGGCGGCGATGCCGGGCACAAGCACCGGAGGGAACCAGAGCCCTGCAGGAGCAGGGCCTCCCCGCGGGCTCCTGGCTCCCACCCCGGTTTCCAGCAGATCACACAGATCCAGGAGGCTGCTGAGGCTGCCTGTGGGCATGGGCAATTCCTGACCCCGGTGCTGGTGGCTCTCTGTGCAGATCCGCCCTCATCTTGCAGAAACTCCCCAGCCAGGCTGCAGCCCCGTGCTGTCTTGCATGTGCAGACCCAAGCAACAGGCACCCTGTCCCTGGGCCACATCCTCACACTCCCAGCCTCTCCCCTGCTTCATGCCTCCTGCTGCACTTGCAGCACTTGCTCGCTGCTCTCCCCCAATCACTTGTTTCCATCGGGGCCCTGGAGCTCACAGGTGAGAACCACACAGTGCCTGGAGGCAAAGCCCGGCCCCAGCTGCCAAGGCTTGAGCCGGGCACAGATCCGGCTGCAGACGCAAACAGGTGCTGCAGAGCACAGCGCAGCTACCACATCCTCCACGTGTTGCTGTTTCCCAGTGCAGTGCAGGGCCTCACCGCTCCAGCCCCAGGAAGAAACCATAGTGTGCAGCTTCACAAATCCTCTAATATTGCTGTGTCTGCAGCTGGAGGACTTCACATATGCAGATACTGCCTCTCCTCTGCTCAGAGGTCCTTTAAAATTTAATGCTTTCCCCAATATTGCCCAAGTTGCAATGTGGGCTCCTCTGGTGGGGCATCAGGAGGGGCCGCCCGCAGGAGCAGCCGGCTCTGCCCTTCCCGCAGGGCCGCCCTGCAGAGCCAGCGCTACCGCTCGCACTCACACGGCCCTGCCCGCCGCCTCCTGCCCTCCTCCGTGGTCACCGCTGAGGCCCTCCACAGGCCTCCGAACCTAATGCTACTAGCTGAGAGGGCTGGCGGCCTGATCTGCCCTTTGCTAGTACTGTCAGATCAAATAGCTGCTAATTGACCGCTGTGTCTCCTTTTGCGGAGCTATTAGCAACGGCACCACGACAGCACTCTGACATTAATTATCTGCAAGTTAGCACTATCTGAAAACATAAATAACAGTTTGCCATGATGGCAGGGTGAGCTCACTGCTCGAGGCGAGGAGCATGGCCCAGCTCCGGCGCCCACCACTGCATCCTGCAGCCCGACAAGCGCAGGAGCACCAGGAGCACGCACAGGAGCACCAGTGCTCCCTGCAACAGCTCCCCTTTGCCAGGGCACAGAGAGGTTCTGCTCCTCGGGCCACATCCCTCCTGGGTGCAATGGACTCCCGTCTCACTCCCCGAGGACAAGGCTGAGGACACCTGGCCCAGGAGCTCCCGAACCACAGAGAGCGGCACTTGCTGGGCTGAGCTGGACTGCTGGGTTAATGCTGGATTTGCACTGTCATCCTTCAGCCAAAGCCTGCCTTTAAATGCAGCAAGAGAACAGCGTGTACAAACTATGAGACATGTTCCTCCAACAGAACATCACCAAAGAAAGAAAAAAGATCAAAAGTAGCAAACCTCTGCTCATGCTGTCTTTTCTGGCAGCTCTAGGAGTCTCCCATTAAACTAGTCAGCTTGGCCAGAGGGGCTGACTGTCCCTGCACCCACCACAGCGGGGTCAGCCTGGCCCATCCACCAGCAAAACCAAAGGCTCCAAGCACGGAGGTTTCACACCCACGTAGCAGCATCTCCCTGGTGTGAGGGGCTCCCAAGCGGACAGTAGCCCTGCCGCAAGGCAGCCAGCACCGCACGGACCCCACACGGGCACAGGCTGCCGGCTCCTCTCCAGGGTGCAGGTGCCCGCGCTGCTGCTCCCCCAGGCTGGCACCAGCAAGAGCCCCTGCGAACAGAGGGTCCTGAGCAGAGCAGTGCAGCGAGAAGAGTCCCCTGGCCTGCCCTGTCCAGCTAAGAGTGGCGACAGCTGTCGCGCTCAGCGGCACCGCGGTCCCCAGGAGGGTTTTGTGGTGCCACAAGGAGCCCGGTGCCTTTCCATCTAGAAGTGACCCAACTGAGATTATGTTGTCAAATCCTTTCTGAACAATGTAATTATTGCCTAGTCTAATTAATACCATGATACAAAGACTGAGATGAAGTGAGGATTAATAAATTGATTTTCACGGGCTCATCCAGAGGCTGGATCCCAAACTGCCTTCCTGCAAGGAGCACCAGCCACGGCGATGTGCGCAGGGATGGTACTGCTGTCCCTCGGAGGTTCTTTGCAAACAGCGGCTCAAAGTTAGCTGGCTTCCACGGCGAAGCAGATTTCTATGTACCGAGACAGAAGGGTGCAGGACAGGTGCAGGTCCTCCAGGGAGGCACTGAACCAACTGCCTGGTGTCCCCATCAGCTCCCCAGCCCCGCTGCATTCGGGTTCGAGCCCACAGAGTTTTCCACCCAGGTCTCTCATCCTGGCCTGCCAGCGCCCTCCCAATGCACCCTCCCTTCCCGAGGCTCCAGCCCGAGCCCTGCGGGCACCCCCGCGATGCTGCCAGCTCTGCTCAGCCCCGCCAGCCTCGTCCCTGCTCTTCACCAGGCTGTGCCAAGCCACACGGCACCTCCTGCAAGTCACATCCAGGAGGAAACATGAGCAGCCTCCAGCCCACACGTCACACCCACAGGTGCCAAGCTCATGAAGAGAAGGGATCTGGCTGCCATCCATCTCCCTGCTCTTTGCCTGCATCTGGTCTTCCCCGGGGAGCCTGGAGACGTCGCAGCCCAGGGAGTGAAGACAAGGCCCCAGCCCCAACTCTCCTCCCACTCCCTGCTGGCGCCGGCTCCGTTCGCAGCTCCCTGTTCGCGGCTCCCAGCTTGGCGCCGGCTCCGGTGGCCTCTCCTCGCGGCCCCCGCGGCCTCCTGCCCTGCCGAACCGCGGTCATGGCCCAGCGGGGCCGGGGAGCAGAGGATCCTGCATACACGAGCACGGGGGAGCTGTGCGCCCAGCCCTCTGCCCTGACGTGCCTTTCCCTGCTGGTGGTCTTAGTCCTGCACTGGGTTGACACTAGCAAGAATAATACAGTGACAGCGGGAAACCTGCCAGCACCGAAGCGCACAAGCAGGGAGCCCTGCGGGCAGGAAGCTGCAGCGCAGCCCTCAGCAGGCCCCAGGTGGCAGCCGCGCTCCGGCCTCGGCAGTGCCGCGCTGCGGCCCACAGGGAGCAGGGACAGGAACAGGGAACAGGGACAGGGAGCAGTGACAGAGAGCAGGGATAGGGAACAGGGAGCAGGAATAGGGAGCAGGGACAGGGAGCCAGGACAGGCAGCAGGGATAGGGAGCAGGGAGCAAGGCAGAGAGCAGGTATGGGGAGTAGGAATAGGGAGCAGGGACAGGCAGCAGGGAGAGGCTGTGGGAACAGGATACAGGGAAGGGAGCAGGGACAAGGGACAGGGACAGACTGTAGGGACAGGAGCAAGAAATCCTACAGGTGCAAAGAGAATCACTCCGAGCTGCGGAGCCATGTGAGCTCTCCCTGTCTGTATTCCTCTTGTGTTGGAAACCCTGTCCTTGGAGCACATCACACTCCTGTCCTGTTAAAATAACCAAGCTTGAGAAAACGGAGTGTGAACGCTTCCCTCTCTTAATGGCAGCTCGTGGCGCCGGAGCAAACTGGATCTCAACATCTTCCGTGATATTTCACCAATTGCCCTTCTGGGCAATCGTGCCGCACGTTAAACAAGCCGGGCTCATCTCCCTGCGGAGGGCGGAAGCTTTAAGGAAATTCAGACCTTTAGCCACAAGTAGATGGATATGACCTTCCGGAGCGTAATTGTAACAATCTTGCCAGTTTTATTCCCTTGAAGTTGAAATATTTCAAAAACTAAATGACCCAAGGTCATTAAACTTTGTAAAGAGATTGCTGCAGGTATTTCCAGACATCTATCAAAAACTAAGTCACCATGACTGCCCGTGATGAGAGGAGCGCACAGATAGGCAAACAGTAAATTGTCCTGCTTTATGTCCCTTTAGAATTTTTGCTGAGGTTTCCTAATTTTTCATATCCAATTTGATGATCAAATTAATTAAAACTGGAATTGAATAAGCAATATCTTTATCCTCTTATCATCCTCTCTGATATGAAAAAGGAGTCCAACTGTTGAAAAATATCAGGTAGGAGAGACATACCTATAGATTTTTTTTTTCCAACAAGTTTCTTACTTAAGGCAGATTACTTTGGGGACTGTTTTTGCTTCCTTTGATATTTAAAAGAGACAAGCAAACGTTTCATGCTTTTTCATCCCTACCCACAGCTGTGCCACACGACGTCACTGCACTGCAGAGCACCCAGTAACTCCTCGGACAGCAGCAGCACCTTCGATGTGCACTGAGCGATGGGCTCGATGCACAAACAAACCCCTGGGGAGCCCTGACCCTGGGCCACTCAGGCCAGCTGCGCACGAGACATGGCATGAAGCACAACACGTGAATGGCATGTGCATCGCATGTGCACGGCGTGTGCATTGCATGTGCATGGCATGACACATGACCTGTGTATGGCACAAGTATGGCCTGATACATGGCATGACACGTGACAGGAGCATGACACATGCAGGGCAGGTGCATGGCATGAGCATGGCACATGGCATGTGCTTGGCAAGCACAGTGCATTACGCATGGCACATGCATGGTACACATGATATGGCACGAGGAACGCCACGCGCATGGCACGTACAGGACATGTGCATGGCACGCACATGGCACACGCAGGGCACAGGTCCTTGCTTCAGGGGAGCAGCCAGGGGGGCAGATCATTCAGCTGCACCAGTGACTCGGTGGCACCTAAGGAGTGTGACACATTCATACTGCAAGGCGAGATTGGCTTTTCTTGCCATTCACTTTGCTTTGTTTCAGTGGGAGGAAGACTAAACAGAACGAAGGCAGAGCTAACACGATCAGTGCGTGCATGGAGAACAGCCCGAGCGCTGTGAAATCACATAAAAGACTCGATCAGAGTCAATATCTGCTGCTGAGCTGCAATAGCTCCCGTGATTCTCCTAACAGGATTTTAATTTTATGTTTATTATTTGGGGACCGGCGAGGCAGAGGCGATGCTGTGCGGCGGCGCAGTCCCCTCCCACTGCCCAAGAGCTCTGGAAGGCCGGGAAGACTCCAGCACAAAGCAGGCGGATTCCCAGTATTTTTAATTTTTGCTTGTGCTCCCCAGGCTTGGCAAGAGAGAGTGAACTTAATTAAAATCAATGGAGAAGGGGGAGATAAATCACAATATGAATATTCTCTGTGCCGGTCATGCTCCCATTCCCTCTCTCCCACTGAACTGGGTCCCTAGAGGAGTGAAGCTCAGCCCCGTGTCACGTGCCCAGGGCTGCAGGTCTGGCCGAGGTGCTGGCGCCCGGCCCCATCAGGACCCCCGTCCTGCCCTGGGGTCCCCACTGCGGCGCAGGGTCCCCAGGGCCCGCGGGGAGGAGGGCGGATGGGAGCCACGGGCTTCCTGGCACCACGCGAGCGGCTTCCGCCCTACTGAAACACAGCTGTATTTGCAAGGCCAGGCCCCGCCAGGAGAGTCCTCTTCTTAACCACACTCTTAATGCAGGAGACGGCAAGAGCCCATGCGGGAGTGGTTAATATCAGTGCCATTTAACTGTGGAAAGCTTTTCCTATCGCAAACTGGTCTCGCAGGCGGACAATAAAACCCGCGGTTTAACTGGAGGCCAAGGGGCCTCGCGGCGCTTGGCGCTGGTGCCGGGCGCTCCGTGCGGTCCCACGCAGCCCGGCCGCGCCGCAGGGCTCCCCGCAACACCGGCCACGCGGGCGCTGAGCACGTGCAGGGCTGCTCACCACCACCTCCCCCAGTCAATCTTGCACAGATTTATGCTGCAGAAACGGGACTATTAAATATTCCCTTGCTGTAATTCAGCATGCAGCAAGAGATACAGATTTAAATATTTAGTAGCACATAACTGGCTAAAAGCCTCTGCAACATTTTTAAAAATCACTTCTTAATAAAACTGGACTGAAATATTCCCCACAGTTAGAATTGATGGTGGGTAATTGGTGTTCCTGTGATAAATAGGAGCGGATATATATTTATGAACAACAAATACTAATGAAGAGAAAACGTGGGGCCCAACTGCGGCAGTCGCTGCTGTTCCGTGGGGGCCTGGCAGGGCTCTGCCCGCAAGGGCAGCGGGACTGCGTCCGGGCACTGCCAGCGGCACCGCGCGCCCGACCGGCTGCCACCTGCGACCGCCCGGGCCCAGGGAGCCCCGCGGGCTCCCTGACCCGTGTGCTCCAGCACAGGACCCCAGAGGCAGGGCCACAGCGGCCGCGCTGCCTCCCCGCTTCGCGGCACGCGGATGCATCTGCAGGTGATCATCTTGATTACTGCTCAGGCACAACACAGGCAGGAGCCTCATGTTGATTTCTCTTCGTTTTTCACCCAGCAGGAGCAGGTTTTAGTGCTTTCTGTGCCAGAACCTGAGTTAAAGCACTAGCCCCCACAGGGGGCATCGGCACGAGGGCTGCTTCCAGCGCAGCTTTGCAGGGCACCCATGGGTGCCCCCCATGTCCCAGTCCCTGCGAGGGACTGGCGCTCCCTGTCCGTCCCACAGCACCAGCCACACTGCCTACAACAACCGCAGTAGCTGCACGGAACATTACTAGCATTAAATAAAAGAGGCATTTTTATTCTGCAATAGAAACCCTGTGATCTTGGAAAACAATTTGCATAAACAGATAATTTGGCTATAAACAATCTCAACATTAATCGGTATTTACATATAGAATAACTCACTCAAAATACAATTAAAGACCTTGATGGACTGGGAAATGTCAAAACATTTAAAAGGCTTCAAAGCATGTGCTTGACTGACATGTCACTGGTCAGATCCCTGCAAAACAAAGGAGCCGGGTTAGGGGCTGGGAAGGCCCCATACCAGAGCGGTGCTGCCGCGGAGCAGAACGCAGGCCAGTCTTGACGCTGGGAAACTGCGTCCCCGGGACCCTCACCCCGAACTGGGCACTGCCACCCACGGTCCTGTGCCACCCGGTGCACCCCGAGCTCCTCATGGCCGGGAGAGCCAGGCGCTTGGAGCCGCTTCCCCGGGTCATAGCGCCCATGCAGCTCATGCACTGCTGCAACAACAAGCAAGAGTGCTCGTCCTGCCTCTGCTTCCACAATATGTTGAAGGCTGCTCACAGACACATTTCTTCTCCTCAAGGTTAGACTCCTTAAGGGCTACCTCCTAAACAATTCCACAGATTAGGATCCTAAAGATACCAACCTTTAATTATAAACTGCCTAATAAATGTTAAAGGCACTTCACCTTTTACTTTTTACTGCCACTTATCTTCCATCTCTGCCACTGTGTTTACTGGGAGCTACGTGAGGGTGCCTGTCCGCAGCCTCTCCCCCTTGGAGGATGAGTGCGGAGCTCTCTTGTAAGCCGTGCACTCACACGGGGTATTGGGATGCCGTCCGGAACACCACCGAGCCCAGGAAGCAAACCCATAAACAGCCACTGAGCAGCACGGACACAGAGGAGTGCAGAGCCCGAGCGCCGCCCGCACAGAAACCCCAGCAGCAGCCTCGGCCGGGGGACACGCTCCGCTGCTGGCAGCACCTGGGGCACCGAGCGCGCGGGGCCTGTGCCCGCGGTGCCGGCCTCAGAACAGCCCACGCTGCCAGGCCACAAGCTGCAATTTACAGCAGTGCAGCATACGGATGCTCTCTTTTTCCATTTGTCTGCATTAAATAATTATTTAAGCTTTATAAGGTATTTATCAAGTAAACTGTCAGCATCTGAAGTTTCCTTATTGTAGCAGGAGATTTAGAGCAGCAATTTGTATGCACCCTGGCCTTTGCACAGAAAGGGCTCTCTGCAGATTGGAATTATGATATGAACATAATGTTTTATGAGATGCTAGAAGTTAAAAATTTGGGGAGGAGGGAGAAAAAAGGCAAAGTTTGGCGGCTCCGTGGCACAGCAGGGGTGCTCGGCTGCATTTCTGCTGGACAGCCAGGGCAGTCCCTGAGGCCGGGCCCGCAGCGGGTGCCACGGTGGGGCAGCTCCCTTGCACCCCGGCTGTGCCCAGGGAGGGCACCAGGAAGGTGCTGGGCATGAGCTCTGCAGGCCAGGGCTGCCACTGGACACATGTTGGGCTGCGGCTCCTTCCCCATTGATCGCACAGATTTCCTAAACTGGGGGGTTCCATCACGCCTGTCCTGGGGGCTGTGGCACAGAGGGAGGCTCTGTGTGGACCAGCAGCAGCTGCTGCCTCCGGAGCAGGTTCCCCTGGTCCGAGGAAACCTGGCAGAGCCGGGCTGGGAGCAGCAAGGCCGCGGCTCTTCTCCCCACCTCCAGCCTCGGCACTCGTCTCTCCCACGCAGCCCTGACAGCCTGAGAAGCCGCTCTGTGCTGCAAGCTGCATCTCTGAATTTCAAAGGTGTCTCCTGCCACTCCTCCCCTCCCTCTCCTTCTGCCCTCTCTGCTGAGCGGTAGGTGCCTTCCTGCGTGGGAGCTGCTGTTCTCATCCCAGCTCCGTGTGCACCCGGCAAGGAGGAGCTGCTGCTCACGGGCATCAGCTCTTGGCAGCCTGCACATCCGAGGGCCTTTGCTGCTCTCTGCGTGAGCAGTAGCTTCAACTGCACACCAGCCATCACCATAACTACAGCCTAAGTCATCCCCCTTACAGTGGGTCTTTCATCAGGTTCATCTAAAAGGTCCAATTCGGTGATGGCCTCTGATCTGCCTGGACCCTGCCGAGCAGCGGCTCCTGTCCCGGTGGCCTCTGCTCCCTCCCCCGGCCTCCCTCCTGTGGCTGCCTCCACAACTGCACGTCAGGAAGAGCATCAAGAGGCCTGACGTGAGCAAGGCAAGCCCAGGAGATGGCACAGTGTCCCTTCCCATGCCCAGCTGCAGCTTGGCTCCATGTGGAAGGAGCTGGGAGCCCTGGGATGTGCTCAGCAGGCTGCTGGGAGACACAGATCCTGCCCACGTTGGCCAGCAGGGCCACTGGCACCCAGCACCTTGTGCACGGCTGGACACCAGGGCACCAGCACCTTGTACTATGGCCACCAGCACCTTGTACACAGCTGGGAACTGCTGCCATCAGCACCTTGTACCACAGCCACAAGAGCTGCGCATCAACCTGCACAAACCGCTACCACCTGTGGGAAGAACAGGAGCAACTGCAGAGGCTGAGAGGAAATATTATTTGCGAGGCACAGCCTGGAGCAGAGACCCAGCGCAGGCACCATTGCTCAGGAAGCTCCTCCTGGCTCTGAATCACAGCGTGGTTAGTGCAGAGATGGAGACACGGCCTGCTGCAAGAATGGCCTTAAACCACCATTTTCTTTATAGATTCTTGACACTTAACCTACTCAATGCTTTTTATTTGCATTGATCACATTCTATAGTATGATTAAATTTGTATGGAAGAAAACCAATTAGTTTTGTTTTACACTTATCGAATGCACTTTATGGTCAGACAAATTAACTTTCAACAGTTAGTTTGATTTATCTGGCAGCATAAAGCTGGACAATCTGTACTCTCAGATAATCAGTTTTAAAAGAATTATCCTTTTCATTAGTTTTCCTGTTTGGAAGAAACCATCAGACCTGGAGGGAGGCGCGAGGAAGCAGCAAGCTGCCAGCAGATTGGCGCTGTCCTCAGATTTCAAACCCCAAACCCCATCTGCCTCTGACAAAGCCTTTGCCGAGAGGCACCAGGATGCTCTGGCAGCGCCGCTCGGCCTTGGCAGCCAGATGAGGAGTGAGGGCAGGTTTGTTTCAGCAAGAGCTCCCTGGTCCCAGGGAACCGCGCAGGCAACGGCCATGCCACGGATGGGGTGGCCAGGCAGCCTGGGAGCAGCTGGAAACGCCACGCTGGGCGGGCTGCCCAGCCAGGGCTGGGAAGGCTCCCAGGGATCCTGTGCAGACGCAGCAGGTACCCAGGCTGTGCTGGCAGACAGCCCTGCGCGAGAGGGGACCCGCACCCACTCCTGCAGCGGGCACTGTGCCCAGGGCACAGGGGCTCCATGCAGCTGAGGGGAAGGCAGGGCCTTCCCCTGCCTTCCAGGGGACCAGGGACGTGGGGACCAGGCAGCTGAGGGGAAGGCAAGGAAAGACACGGCCGAGAGAGTGGGAGGAGGAATTAGTGGCCACAGACTGTGAAACTTCTCACAGGGAAGGGGTGGAAATGCTGTTGCTAGAAGAGATGGTCCTTTTCAGGATGGTGCACAACTGGGGGAAGCCTTGTGCCCAGAACACGGCTGAAAGGCCGCTGCTTTCCTCTGTTGCTGCTGGCAGGACATGGCCGATTCCTGTCCTCAGGAAGCTGCCTGCTCCCAGCTCTCCTTTCCCTCTCTCCTATTCGCCCAGTGCCGATGCTAGCAGTGAGTTTGCCCGGGATGGCAGAGACCTGCACAGAGATGGGCCCCAGGGTGCCTGGTCGTGCCCTCGTGCGAGCTCTGATTCGGCCGGGCTCGGCAGCAGCTTCTCGTCGGTAGAGCGATGCTCCTCGCACCCGGCAGACGGGCCACGCGGTGCCCAGGCAGCTCTGGATCTCACACTCATTCATATTCAGCAGCTACAGGTAAAAATAATTTGTTCCCAGTTAATAAATGAGACTTGGTTAATAAATTGGTGAATGTGACCAGGCTGCCAGTTTTAACATGCAACGCAATAAATGAAGAGGTTAAAGCTTATTATTTCCTAAGAAGGAACTGTTTTCATACGGGATTGGATGCTGGAGAGATGCTGCTACCTTTCCACTGAGTTTGATGATCATTCATCTCAAGGACCCACCTGCAGCGGTCAGGATATTTCCCAGATTTGCCAGCCCGGCAGGGAGGAACCCCTTCCTGGCAGTTGTGCCGCTCCAGGCTCCTCCTGCTGCTGCGGCATCCCCGGCCACACAGACACGGCAGAGTCCTGACGCCTGCAGGCACCGCACACAGCGGGAGGACTCTGACCCCAACTGGCTCTTCAAACTGCAAGATTTTCCCACAAGCTGCAGCAGCTGCAACATGTTGATGAGGCCAAGAAAGCGGTTACCAGGGAGCAAAGCAAACAGAAAATGCTGGTCAAGGATGATTCCTCAGCAAGTTTACAGACACTACTCCAGACATCACCTCTGAGAGAGCAACAAGTCCCAAGTAACAGGAAGGAGAATAGAGACGATCTGGGACCCAAAACCTAGTTTATCCACCCTGTGATTGTTGTTTGCAAGGAAAGTGGCTCTCTGAACAACCAGAGATAGGCAAAGGACTTGGGTATAAAACTGACCCAAGCTCAGGGAGGCTGCAGACAGGGCTCCCATGGCAGACGTCGCTGCTGCAAGGACAGGAGCACCAGCAAGGTTCTCATCGCGGCCAAGTCGAGGGAAAGGGGCTCGAAAAACAGGCTGCTGAGGGGAGCACAGTGGGACTCAGGTGGCGAGAGGCAAAATGAGCTCAGGCCCAAGAAACAATTTGCTGTTCCGAAATGTAATTAATCGGTAACATCCTGTAATGGGGATTGATTTTTTTTATAAACAAGATGTTTGCACCTCAAGCAGCAATTGTTGCTGCTTCATCTTCCACCGTCTAACCCCAGGTAAACGATGGCCCGGGCAGCCACAGCCCCGCAGCAGAGCTCCTCACGCCCGGAGCTGCAATCCCAGCACAGCGCTCAGCACATTCCCAGTATGAGGGCTGCTCCAGCCCCCGTACACAGCAAAGCTGTCATCGACTGTCCCCAGCCCCAGCGAGCAACACTGGTCCACTGGGTGTCGCAGGGCCCTGCTGTAAACAGCCCCCTGAAAATCCATCCTGTTTTCCATGTCCTCCAGAAGAGCTCCAGGGAGCACACACTCATTCACACCTGGTACCCCCATGAGCAGCACATGACTCTATGAAGAAATACCAAAAGATTTTGCATGGATGAAACCACTGCGCAAGCTCAAGCAATGAAAGCGAGGAACACCGGATCATCCTTGAATCAAGCACATCCAGAGGCAGACAGTAACTCTTCAGGAACAGCAACACACCACCCACTTTCCCTGTGAACAGCAGCAGGCCACCGCTATCTGCCACGAGAAAAGGGACAGACAGAGCTTCTGGAAGACGTTCAGCCCAGCAGCCAAACCACGGGCATTGGAAGGACAGGAAGAAACGTATAATTGCTAGAAAAAAAAATCATGTGGCCTCAGGTCTACAGTGCCCATGGATGGTGCTATTTCAGAAAAGAGCATGATAAATTCATCTGCTGGAGAGCTGTCTTCCCTCAACATCTTGGTGAAAGTCCCATTTGAGTAATGCCAATGCTTAATTTTGGACAAATTGGAAGATAAAAGATGGCAAAAAATTTAACAGAGCCGTAGTCGCTGTAAGAGCTGTGACAGCTATTCCCCAAGCACCACAGAGCAGTGTCGCCCCTACACTCAGCTCTGCACAATAAGTGGGAATTTGAATTTGCCAATCATTTTTGCTTCCTTATGGATGACGATGGGGAGATAAAGGAGCTGTGATAGACACAGATTTTCCTGAAGTTTCTCTCTACCATTTGTCATTTCAAACTTGCAATTAGAATCAAAGGATTTGCTCAAAATGTGTTTCAAGGGTTTTTCTATATTTCTGCTCTGTACATAAAAAGCCTCAACTGCTCCTAAAAAGGCTTCAGTTCTGTCATCTTCAGCACACAGCAACACAGACATGCCATAAAATAATCAGTGTTGGATTGCACCTACAGCATCCTGCCAGCAAACGTCTGAATTCTCCACACTGGTCCTGACTATTCTGAGATGACTGCGATGTCGCCAACATGGAAATTAAGCCCTGCTTCTGTCACAGCCTGTGCTGGTAAAGCCCGTGCACTCGATGAACATGGAGGGCGAGTTCAGCACCACAGAGCACGAACTCGCAGCAAACGGGGCAGAGCCGCAGCGGCGGCCGGAGCCAGGAGAGCTGCTCCCCTCTCAGCAGCCACGAGGACTGCAGCCCGGGGGAAGCGTCCGCAGCCCCGGGGACACCTTCGTCCAGGAGCCAGCGCGGCAAAGGAGCTGAACTTGGGAAGTTTCAGCCCACAAAGATAGCTCCGGTTTTGTTTTTAACGTCCAATTTCTTTTTCTCATGTCTTTGCTCTCTGCATTTCCATCTAGAACAATAACAGGAGCAGATACGCATGCTTTAATCTGTTTGCAGTGAAACCGGCGAGTGCTGATTGATCTCTCTGCCTCTTCTGGTCAAGCATTTTTATTCTGCATTGCTATGAGGAAAGGTCTTTGCTCTTCAGGCTCCAGCTTCTGTCTTTTTGTGAACTGAAGGGTTTTTCCCAGAGAGAGTACAGAAATGCTCCAATGATCTTTTAAAAAAAAAAAAAAAGAAGAAGAAAAAAAAAATAAAAGTTGTGTAGATTTTGAGAGAGATTTTGGACTGGAGTAAAAGAAAAATCTTCTAACAAGCTGAATGTCATTTTTTAAGAAGATAAGAAAAAGGCTACTGGAGCTGTCAGAGTTTAAGCTTCAACCTTTATGTTTACAAAGCAAAAAGGGCAATTAAGTGTGGAAAAATAAATCTTTCCCGGACTCTGCCAGTGGTTGTGCTGGTTGTAGTCAGCCCGCTGAATGACAGCCTGGTTTAGTGCCTTAGGCAGGGACTCAGAATAGAGCAGCCCTGACATTTCTTTGATGCTACACTGTGTATCCTAATAAAGACCTACCTTAAAGCCATTCCCCTCCGTCCTGCAGCCAGGCGCCACACAACAGCCGCTGCAGCCGGACACCTCGCCCCGGCCTCCCCACACCGGTACTGCCCCTTCCCACTGACCGCTGCACTTTTGCACAGCTGAATTCGAGGAAGAAGTGGCTAGAACAATGAAGGCCCTGGTTAATGGGCAAGGCCCGTGCTCTCACCTCCTGGCTGCTCCGCAAGGCCCCACGGCAGCTGCTGATGGGCACTGTGGTCCTGTGGGGGCGGCAGATGAGCAGGCGGCCGCCCTGGCCAGACAGTGGGGCCGGCAGCGCCCGCAGGGCTCAGCCGGACACAAGCCCCACACAGGTGCATCCCACGGCTCCGGATACTGCGCACGGGAGCGGGTCCAGCCGGCCTGGGCGGACACGCCAAGGGCGGCCAGGCCGGCTGCCCTCTCCAGCAGGGCCCAGCCACACGCATCTAGCAAGAGCTGCACTTGGAGCTCGCTGCCCCCTTGTTCCTGCTCGTGTCCTGAATAAATAAAGCTCAGGAATGATTCAGCTGAGCAAGGAGATGCAGTCCATGCAGTAGAGGAGGGGAAGAATGTGCTGATGGCAGAGAACCTAGCGCGGACATTGGCACCTGCACCCCGATCCCAGGGCACATCAACAGCCCTGGGGGCAAGACAGGCCACCAGTGCAGCACTGGTTGCCAGGCAGGGCGGCACCCCATCCCCATCACAAAACCCTCCAGTTCTTCACAAGTTTCTACTCTCTTCAAAGACCGAACATGTGAAAAGCAAGGAGAGTGGAGGTGCGGAAATGTGCTGGAAAGCCCATGTGCTGGTGTTGAGTGACAGCAGATGGCAGAGGCAGGGCTCAAAGACAGATGGAAACATCAGTAATGTATGTGCCAAAGGCAAAGACAGCAGCCACCTGCCTGACTCCCAGGGCTGCCACCCGTTGCACTGTGGATCTCCTTGGGACCCTGTATGCCCTGGGGCCTCCTCCCGTGAGGATGGGTGCTCAGCACCAGCCTGGCCTGCAAGGGCAGCTCCCTCGGGCAGGACGCGCCAGTGCGGGATCAGGTGCTGACCCCGCAGTGCAGATCTGCTCTGCGGCACCTGAGCACCATTCCTCCAACACAGCAAAGCAGCTTTGCTCCTGCTGCACTTTGGTGCCCAGAGCGTCCCTGGCTGTCGGCCAGGAATGTGTTACGCCTCCGTACACAGAGGTGCCGAAGGGGGACGGCTGGCTCCCAGATGAACCGTTCGTGCTCAGCTAGATGCTGCTCCCACCACCTTGTGCCTCGGCTCCAGTTGGCAGCGCTGCGGCAGCGCCTGGCATCCCGTCCGTGGAGCCATTCAGCTGCATGGACACTGCCTCAACTCGCCGCATCCACCCCACCCCATCCTTCGGGGTGCAATGAAGCAACCCTCCCAATTGCTCCTGCGGGAACGTCAGGTCAACAGCATTTGTGAGCAGGTACCCTGCGTGACAGACACGCTCTCTCCAACCCTCCCTCTGCCCCAGCCGTAAGCCTGGAAGAAGAGCGTCCTCCCTTCAGCAACCCTGCGCGCTATAAACCGTGCAGGAGCACACGTCTGAGAGACAGAGTTCAAATGGAGTTAACTTGTTGAACAAGCACAGGAAATCCTGCTCTCATTATTTACCCAAATAAAGGTGCCGACCAGAGAAGATTTCACCTGCTAATAAACAGAGTCACCTCCCCTCTCCCCGCAACTCTGCAGAGCGGCTGCTGCGGCTGCCACATCCCTGCCAGCAGCAGTTGTGTGGCGAACGCGCAAGCCTGCCAGGCCAGAAAAACTGGATCCTGCTGGAAATAGCCGGCATTTTTGATGGACAGGGGAATAAAAATTAAAGAAGTTAATGAAGGGCTGATTAATAATTTGCTTCCTTCACTGTTTAAAAAACACAGGAATCTCAGAAGAAATTATTCTAGGCACAACACAGAGACTGCAGAATTGGGTTTGAGCTCCAATGACAAAACAGGCTAGGGAAAATTGGAAAGATGAAAGGCAGTTCTTAATTCTTTGCAGTACTTATTAGTCACAGAG
>JAVCKT010025415.1:22533-46008 GCA_032273925.1 Rhynchotus rufescens | reverse complement strand
ATTAGTCACAGAGGGTGGCATGGATTTCTTATTGCAGTAAACTGTAGGTAAAGGAAGAGGTCACAGGAGCTCCTGGGAGTTGTTTCTGCCTTCTTTGGACTATTTACACTGGTCTCCAAAAAATACATGTATTGAAAGGTTTCACAGAATGCATATTTGAACAGGAAGTATTGCATCTACATGATAAACAAGTGCAGAATCCACGTGTGCCCTTCCTAGCAGCTGCCACAGACAGCGAGAAGAGACAAATGAGACAGCAATTGCTGTTTTCATGTTGGGCTCTCTGCCAGTACCAAATGTGTTTACATTAATATATAGCTGACTGCACCAGGCAATAACAGGAAGTTTCCACGCTCAAATAGCCAAACTGCAAAACAAACCACCCCAGAACGCAAGCCAAAGGCAGCCTCCTGGAGCCCAAAAGCAGTAGTTCAAGCTGCCTTCCAAGCAACAAGCAAAACTGGCACCATGAGCAGCAGCCCAGGGGAGCAGGCAGCCAGGCCGGTGCTGTCACAGCCACTGCTGCAGCCCATGCCTGGCCCTAGCACAGCCCCTCCAAACACCAGAGCCAGGGCGCATCATCCCAACATTTCACGATATTGAAAACTAGTCTGAGCATTACAGAGAGGAGACTAGAGGAGACAGAAGCACTAGGAGACACTGGAGCAGCACAAGTCCTTTCATTTCCCCAGGGCTTCCAGTTGAGCTTGTCCAGGGAATTTCTAGCAAGGTCACAGGTTTCCTGTGTTGTTTTTGAAGCTTTAAGTGCGCTGCTCTCACTGAACAGCCAGTCAAATACCTGCAGCTCATGCAATACTGGTGCAGAGCTTGTCTTCCTTTCTTTGCGGCCTGGGAAGTCAGAGCACAAGCCCGGCTTGCCCAGCGCCCTGCGCCCAACGGGCCTGGGGACGGCAGGGCGCCCGTCCCACTGCCTGGCTGCGCGACATGGACACTGCATGCTCAGGCTGGTCAAAACTCCTGTCATTCCCAAATACATCTCCAGAAGCAGCCTTGGACTATCGCACATTCACCTTGGGCTGGCCCAGCCTCTCCAATATTCCTTTCATCACGCCACAACAGCCAATTTCCCACCGGACCCATGGCCTCTGCGTGCTGTTGCAAGGCAGCTGCCACCACCTGCCCGGGCTGCTGCAGCTCAACAGCAGCTCTTGATGATTTGTCAGCAGATAAGCAGTGCAAACACCACCTCTCTAGCTTGTTTTTACCAGTCATAGTCCAAACACTGAATTCCTGGCACTAATTCCTGCTCATTCCTCCAGTCAGAAACAACACTACAGAATTAGAAAACATCTGTTTTGGGAGAACGACATAAAGAAATACGTAAAAATGTCCTCAGAAGACAGGCACAGCTAAGTCACCTCCTCGTGCTGCTCTCCAAAGCTCTTGCTGAGACCTGTATTATTATTCGCTCCCATGGAGCTTTTGTGCCGGTATGCACACCACTAAACTGGAAAACTAAACACTTGGCGTTGTTGTTGCCTGTAATGAATCTTGCAAATAGCAAAAATGCAATTAATAATAACAGTTAGCACCGCTGAGCTGCCTTTACATTTACAAAGCATTGTGTAAACATTAACTAATTAATCTACTGTACTTAGCAATTATATAGTGCTTTGAAATTTCCAGGACCTGTACAAACATTAACTAATTAATCTGCTTAATTATTTCCATGCTTTACATGCTAGAGTTCCACATACTGGCAGCACGAGCTGGAAGTCTTAGCAGGGAGACCCATCGGCGGCTGCCCTGCGCTCTCAGCACCGGCCGCGTTTCGGGGAGACACTTCCCACAGGAAAAGTTCTGCCCGCCGGGCGAGGGATACAGAAAAGCCTCCAGGGAGCAGACACTGAGACTTCTACCATGGCCTCACGGAAGCCCTCGTGTGGGGAGCACCTGGGAGACCATCTGGTGCAAGCTCCATCAGGGCCACCTAGAGCACGTTGCCCTTGCCCGTGTCCAGGTGCCTTTTGAGTGTCTCTGAGGAAGGAGACTCCATGAGCGCTCCGGATACCCTGCTGCCATCCTGTTACCTGCACAGGAAAGCAGTTTTTCCTCATGTTCAGATGGACCTTCCTGTCTTTCAGGTTGCGCCCACTGCCTCTTGTTCTGTTACTGGGCACCACTGAGAAGAGTCTGTCCCTGTCTTCTTTACACCCTCCCTGCAGATACTTACACAGGTTGATGGGATATTTGGTAAGACTAGATTTTTAAAAATCTAAAGGGGGCCGAAAGAAGAGCTACAAGAATGATTTCACATCTACAAACCCTGCTTTGCTGTGGAATACTGAAATTGATCACCTGATTTAGCACATCAAAGGGGATTAAAAAAGAGACTTGATCAGAGTTCCTAAGCTCTCATACAAGGATAACACATGAGATACCTAAACAACATCTAATCAGATTCAATATCTGGGAAATAAAGGTAGAAAAATTGAAAACAAAATTCACTTTTCTAGAAGTGAATGCGAGCAATGCCTGAACTGGAAAGGCAATCCTGAGGGGCAGCTGGAATTAAATTTTGGAATTGTATTTTGGTGCAGTTCACTGATTTCTGCAGGTTTTACTGTTGCCTCAGGGCTGACCACTTGCAGAATACACATGAGCCTAGTTAAAGCACCTAGGTTTAAAAAAGGAAAAATCCACAGGGATGAAGTAATAACCTCCTGGAGAAATGAGGGCAGATACTCTTGGCTGTGTAGTCTAAGTGGCAGCAATACTGCCTTTCCCACCACACTACACTGGCAGCTGAATTGTCCTGATATTACAAGGTGCCCAGGAAATTAGACAATTCACCCTAATTACTAAAACTGCAGAAATTTGAAGCATTTTCCATCAGAAAAAATCCTAAAAGAACTAGGTCTGCCAATCAAACTATTCTAAACAAGCATTAATGTACACCCACTCATGCAGAGCTGCATCTCTCTGCTGTTTATGCCATTTTAACATTGTCAACAGAGCTTGCCGAAGCGCTCGCAGCGCTCCCCTGACCTCCATTATTTATGATGGCATGTGAAATTGATTGTGGTTGAAAGATCCTTACTGGAATAAAATGAGCTTCTCAATTATTGCCACACGAATAAATCTCTGTTTTCCAGCAATTCCCCCTAGGGAGCACTTGTATAACCCCGAGTTCATGACAACAGATACCTCCAGCTGGGGGAACGCAGGTGGCTGCACTGCAAGGACTGACAAGTCACTGGGCTGCAGAGGTCAAGTGAGTCTCTCCCCGTGACCGTGGGGAAGGGAAGCTCCAGGAACCAGGCAAGGCTCGACGGTGCTTCCTCAGGGATAAGTGATAAGCTCTCCAACAAAGCAGCTTGTACTGTTTTTCATACTTTCTGTGCAACAGGAACTAAGCATTAATGAGGCTATAGAAACATGAACAAGATGAACCAGCCTTTCAGAGCTCCAATCTCCTGTCTGCCTTCCTTCTCCCAGAAAAGCTTTGGGTAGGTGCAATTCAACAAGTAAATTTAGCACATACCAACAACGCTGGGAGGCCTCTTGCTGCAGGTTTTGCCTCCTCACTGCCAGATGCAGATTTCGGCACATGCACTTGTGAGACCGCCCAGACAGACCTACCTGCAGCCTGTTCTGCAGACACCAGCTTCTCTCCATGGTTGAGCCCTGCCAGGCGGCCACTCCAAGCTGCTGGTTTTCCCTCCCCTGCCATGGGCAGCAGGAATGGGCCTGGAATGTCCTGGTTGTGAAGCCTATCCTGCAATGGGACTGTGAGCAGAGCCGATAGGGCAACAGCCCCATCTGCTTGAGCCCCGTGTCCAAGAGAGGTGCTCATGGGGCGGCAGCACAGGAGACTTTCCCAGGACCACGCAATGAGCCAAGGACATCCCCTGCAGCACTTAACATCCCATTTCTGCTCTTCCACTTGTTTCAAAATCCCTTCCTCCTAGTCTCCCATGGGGATTCATTGTTCAAAGCATTTAACTACCTTCTTGGTGACCTTTAATATTAAAGACCATTATTAATTCTTGCTTTAAAACTGTCTATTTTGACATGACTGGAAGAAAGGACACCTCTCCATTTTAGGATTACGGACTCTCTATTAATCAAATACCAACAACAGAACACTGAAACCTTTCCAAATTCCCAATGAATTGTCTTCCTCCCTGTCCCCTTCTCCCCATTCTGGTTACCAAGACCTCAACATGAGCTCTGGGAAGTGGCACCCTCGAAGGGACAGGAGCTCATCCCTCCCTGAGCTCTCACTCTGTGGGAGTTCTCTTGACTGTTCTTCAGCGTTTGTCTTCTAATGCAGAAGCCACAGTTCCAGTGTGCAACTTACCTTACCTCTTCCCTACCCATGCAGAAGGTAAGAGCCTCGCCTGCGTAATCCTAATGTGATGGCGCATGGGAATGAGATCAGCAGCCTTGGAGACATTTGTCCCTCTCCAGCCATTACTGATGGACACCCAAATTTTACCTGGCAAAAGCTGGGCAAGGTGAAGCACAGGCTGGCTGTTCAGCAAACTGGGGCTGGTGGATAACTGTCTTTAGAAAGAATGAGTCTCCTCAAGAAGCAAGGAAGCTGGGATAAGCATCCTCCTTTTGTCACATGGAACCACATCAGCTCCCTGCAGACCCTGCCAGCATGCTATCCACAAGCAGGCAGAAGCAGGGCGGGATGCTCAAAATGACATTCCAACATCTGAGCTTCCACATTGTAAAAGAAAGACAAGGAGAGGCAGGAGGCCTATGCAGAGAATGAAAAAAACCCAGAATAGAAACTACCTGACCAAACCAATTAAAGTGTACTTTGGCATCCTAATTCTTGCTGATGTATGAACTACCAATGCTTGGATGAATCACAGATTCCATGCAGAAAAGGTATTGGGGCTTTTCCTTTCCACAGCTATGAGAAATTTTCAGTTTGATCGCAGATAAGAAGGATGGAGAGCATGAGACAAACAGGCTACACGTCATGATGCAACAGACAATGTCTGGACAGCAATTAGCAAAAGTTTAAATTCCTAGAGCAGATTTAATTGCTTCTGAATAACTGATGCCTTTCAGGGACCAATTTCGTTTCAGATGGTGTATCAAACATAAACCTGCAAAATACAGTGCGAACATCTTGTTATGTTGTGATACTAGGACACTGTATCCTCTCAGCAGAGATCTTTGTTGCTTTTTTTAATGTTCCTTTCTATATAGTTTCTGCCCAAGCCAGCCCCTCTCCAAAACACACTTGTTTTACATCAGTTTTGGAGTCTGTTTCTCCCTGTTCTATCTGCAGTACCATTTGGAAAGGGAAATAACCAAAGACTCAGATCCTGTGCAAAGCAAAAGCAGAGGAGTCACTCACATGACGTGACCCATCCTATGCATGTTACTCTCAGCCGGCACTTTCATGAGGAATTCTCCACACCAGACGCCTCACTAAGATTTCTCCTGTACCTATCTATGCATTACTGGATGCACCAGCTTTGTTGTGGTGACTTGCTCCATGCATCACCTTTCAGAATGACACTCCAGGAGCTGCATATCCAGCCAAGCAAACACTGTTGGTTTCTTGCAGTTCAAATCTTAACCAGATTTCAACCTGGCTCCCCGAATCACCAACTCGCCTGACGGGGGCTGTTCTGCTGTAGACAAAGTCATCCCACTGCCTGCCCAGGCTGCTGCACCGAGGCACCACCCTCACTCCTCTTCCTGTGTGGAACGTGGGGACCAGCTCCCTGAGCTCCACAGGCCTAACCTCTATGAGCTACTAAACCAGGCGCAGAATCGACTCCATAAACAGTTAGACAGTGTTTAATATCTCCACTCAGTGAGGAAATGTTTTTAATATCCCTGTTCTCTCCTTCCTGCCTGAAGGAGGACTGCACACACCCCTTCCTTGCCAGGGATGCCCAGGAGGGCTGATTTCTCCCTGGGGAAGCGCAGACCACGGTACCAGACAGCCTGGGTTCTGTGCCGCGCGTGCCAGCCCTCCTGCTGGGCCGTCCTGTCCTCTTGCCAAGCCAGGGAACTCCGCAGCCATTCCACCGTGAAGCTGAGGAACCCACCTGCAATGCACAGCCACGGAAGAGCAGTGCACCTGCAGACCGGCAGGACGAAGGCGGCAGCCCCAACACCCACGGCTGGAGGCTGCTGGTGTCCGCACAAGCTGCCCGCACAAGCTGCCAGCCCCAGAGGACAGGGCCCTGCCAAAGCAGCTCTGCAGTGCCCCAAGCGCAGGCCACTACAGGCAGGCCTCCAAACTCCTCCAAATGCAGCACTTGTCGAGGCTGCCCTAGCTCTGTGTGTCACAGACACCAGAAAAATCACGACAAATCACCTCAGATGTCAGCAAACTCCAGCTCTGCAGGAAGAGACCTGTGCCCAGCAGGCACCTGCCAGTCTGCAGTGAGGCTATGCCAGGCCCAGGAAGGAAACCCTTCCTTCATCACAGTTGTGTCCTTAATATTCCTTACCCATGCAGCTGCAATTAATTCAGCTTAATTTCTATGACTCTTGCAAATTAACTGGTTAGAAAAAAATGGGAATCATTCAAAAACATTAATTTCTTGCATACTTCCCTGAAGCAAGTTGCTGCCAAGCTGCCTGCTGTGCTCCTCCGAGCCCAGGGCACTGGGTGGCCGGAGCTACAGAGCGGGTGCTGCACGGGGATGCCGGGGGCCCAGGCACGAGGCTGCACCCTGGTGCTCGTGCTGCTCCCCCAGCAGATCCGCACTGCTCTGGGGACGGCTCCCCCGGCCCCAGGGACCCAAGAGCCTCCTCAGCATCCTAACAACTGTGGAGTATAAATTACAGCATCCTAACAACTGCGGGGTATGAATCAGCACTGCTCTCCCAATGGAGCCCAGGTCCCTGGCTGCAGTGACACCAACACAGACTGCCTGGCCATGCTGCCCACACACTGCAAAACCTGCGGGCAGGGCTGCGATTTGCAGTTAGTTCCTAAAGACTGGGGGGAGGAGAACTGTGTAGATGAGATTAGTTGAGGGCTGGAAAATTGCTGTTTACTGGCCATGCACCTTGGAGAGCTGGGAACCCTCAGGAGAACCTGCCAGGCCTCGTGGGGCACCCGGGAGGCGATCAAAGCCGCAAGACACCAGGCAGGCACCAGGCAAGAAGTTAGAGCAGCAGTGCTACAATCTAAGGTGGTTTCATTCGCACGGTTCTCCTGGGACTTTTCATTCCCTTTGCTTGCTTTATGCCCAATTAAAAAAACAAAATCACACCAGCAAGCAAGACACCATACCTTGCCCATGTATCTGAAAATTATTTACAGTCAAATTAACAAACACATCTAGCAGACTGCTAATAAACATAGCATTTACATTTTCATTGCAACCTATTAAAGCTGGATCCTTTCAAGCTGCAGTAACAGAAGAAAGGCTTCCAAAAGGCTGACATAAATATGGCTACTCAACAAGCCAAAAATCAGGCATTCAGCAAGCTGTTTCTGTTCACCTGAAAAGACATTTATTCTGACTTATAGAGCAAACACTGCCCATGGTCCTGGTAATCGGAATTCTAATAGAGTTTGCATTGGCATTTTAACACCAATTAATAACTGGGTTTTAAATTTGCATTTATTAGAAGATTTTATGGGTCTGGGAGGAAAAAAATAAAACCAAAGCAAAATATTCACAAAACATTTCCCATAATCTGTACCTGCAAGCCGTTGCCCAACCATGAAGAACAGCAAATGTTCCTCTGCATCTTGCCTCTGTCCTGCTGGCGACAGGAGGGCAGCTCTCAAAGCAGCGTCAAGGCCAAGCGGGCAAGTACCCAGCACCCAGACTCCTCCAGCTGTGTCCCCATCTGTCCCCAGGGAGTAGGGCCAGGGGGCTCCACAGCAGCACCAAGGGAGCAAGGGGTGCTGGGACAAGGAAGCCTCATTTATCCTGCTGTCCTAGGTCGGGACTGAGCAAGGGGCTCTGTGTCTTTCCATGGCAGAAGGGAAAGCTCAGGGCTGCCGGCCCCCTCGGGCTCCCCAGCAGGCCAGCACGCTGACCGCTGCGGGGAGGCAAGGGAGCAGCGACACAGGTGGCAAATGCAGGCGAGGAGCTGGCAGCTGGGGGGCCTGTGTTTCTTTGTGTCTGCCAGGCTGGGAGGCAGGGAGATCTCCCAGGTCAGTTGAGGCCTCTTAGAAAGGTCAAGAAGAGGGATAAGAGCAGCACAGATGAGCTGTTCCCCAAGGCCTCCTGAGCTTTTGCACTGCTGGACACAGTCAGTGCAGAAAAAGGTGCCCAGGTGTGCTCTGCCCCGGGCAGCAGCTGTGATGGGCCACAGCTGAGAGGTGCCACATGGCCCCTGAAGCAAAAGCAGAACTGGGCTGCAGCACCTGTGAGGACCGGTGCCCCCAGCAGCCCCTTTCTTAGGCTCTGCAGCTGCATCTGAGACATCACCCCCCAGCAGCTTGGCGAGGGTAGCACAAGGGGAGCGTGCACGGACTGCAGTCCTGCAGGCTCTGAGCAAAGCCAAGCCCAGGAGCCCCTGCCTCTGCACACGGGGCTTCCCCTCTGCTCATGCTGGCGGCAAGAGAGCAAGGAGCCCCGTGCCGTGGTGAACGTGCAGCCCAGGGTGCTGTGCTGCTCCTGGGGGAGTCGAGGTCAACCAGTACTTCAGCAGCCTACAAGAAAAAGAACCAATTATCTGGCAATTGTATGCAGTCCATTTCAGTGGGAGGCTCATATCCTAACCAGTCCTTGCAGTCAAGGAGAATAAAATATATGCTGACATCAGTATACAGAGGTTCCCATTGGAAGCCACTTTCACTGCAGTGTCATGAATCTTTTCAGAAACAGCTTGAGAAGATTCATTCTAGGTATCAATCTTCCTGGGGAGCTGGGCTGACAATGGTCGTACATAATAATCCTTAAGTCAATTCACATGCACAGTCAGTGGTTGTCTACAAGTTTTGGCCCTAATCAGTACATTAAATGGAAACTTATGACTAATAACTCTGAAAGGGTCTCCCTAGGGGGAGCAAAATGCTCCTCTTCGGCCACTTTCAGCTCCTTGGTCACGTGCTGTAACCACATACTTTCCCCTCGGCTTCAGGAGGGGAGAATGGAAAGTCATAACTCTCCTTCTGTTTGCTTAGGTGTCATTTTTTATGAGCCAAGTTCTTCACTTCATACTTGACAGGGTTTCTGTGACTCTATGTCTGTCCTGTAATCACAGCACCTCACTGGAGCAAGACTGGAGCCACAACAGCCACTGGCTGAGCCCTGCGCTGCCGCAGGGGAAGCGGGAAGGGGGCTCCCCTCTGCTCCGGCTGCCTCTGGAATGCAGACATTGCTGTCCAGCAGCAGCAGCCCAGCTACTGTGCCAGAAACAGCCACGGAAAGGAGCCACTCCAAGTGTCATTACGGAGCTGAGTTCAGGAACCCATGTAACTGACTGAGAAGGAGCAGCTGGAGAGCCCGTGGCTCTACTGGAAGTGACAGGCAGATGCTGAACAGCCTGGGAACTGGGGAAAGTGTCAGCAAGTCATGCTGGAATGCGCCTACAAATGTGGAAGTGACAAAATGTCATGCTTGAGCAAAAAGAATCACACAGAGATGTGCTTGTTTCAGCTTTTTGGTGCTGGTGTGACACTGTCCATGCTCGGGGCAGAGCTCCAGGGAAGAACAGGCGCAAAGGCTGCTGCATTCCCAGGACAGGACTGCACGCAGCAGATGCCGAGCACTGCAGAACACTGGATCAAAGGAGAAACAAGAAACCACCTCCTCTCATCTCCACCATGAGGTCCCTGGCCAGATGGAAGCACACCAAGCTTGGCAACCTGCCACAGGATTTTAGGCCCTTACAAATCATGCACAAGAGAGGGAAACTGAGGCTTATCCTCACCAGGCACAGAAGACATTAGGAACACCGCTCCCTTTCCCTGGTGCTCCCACAACAGCCACATGCCGCTGCCCAGCCCTGGCCACAGGGATGCAGCACGGGGGAGGCTGCGACATCCAGTCCCTCCCAGTGCCCGCGTCCCGAACAGCCGCTCCAGTGGCGCCACGGCCCCAAGCAGCCTCTGCACGGCCCTCTGCCCATGCCAAGCCCATCCAGCCCTGGCTGTCGCCATTCCCGGAGCATGGACACAGGCCAGGAATACCTGGACACGTGCTGCCTGCCAGAGACCCTTTTCTGCCCTGTGTCAAGAGAAGTTGCCAGGGACAAGTGACTAAAGTCCTGACGCACTGAGATTTTCGTAAGAAGAGGTTCATCTTCCCCACATTGCCTTCTGCTCTTTCAAGCAAGAAGCTTGGGGAAAACTGCAGTTTTCACATTGACCTTCCTAACGCCCGATATGGGAGATTCCCCGGGTGAATCCTTAGAGGGAAACCTGACTCAGAAACTAAAAACCCTTCAGGGGAAATGAGGTGGAAAGAAACAAGCAGAGAAAGAGAGAAATGCAGACAAAGAGGAGGGAAAGTTGAGGTGGCAAGGAGCAGAAAGTGAATAGAGATTCTTCAATTTTGTTTAGTTACTTCATTCAAGGTTATTTTAGCTTTCTATCCTTGACAGCTGAATAAAACCTCTCTGCTATCCCCAAGGGCCAACCCGTCATTTCCTGCACAAAGCGCATGCACAGCAGGTCACTTTTAAACCTTGCTGTGCCAAAACATGAATGAAAGCTGTAGCATCATCACCACCTCTGCACGCCACCCCGTTGAGCAGCTGGTCCCTTGCTGCGCTGCAAGTGAGCATCACGAGTCCAGCACTTGTGTGCACCGCGCGCCGTCCTGCACCGCCTGCGAGTGCAGGAACACGGGGCACCAGGGGCTCCTCCCTACAGCGCGAGCAGTGGCCAAACAACTGAATGTGCCAACCGAGTCCATATTTTCTGCTGACTGTCAGAGGAAAGTAGAATTTGAGAGAAAATTTACTATTTCCCTCTTCCTTACCTTGGTGTGTGCTTCGGCTGTATAGCAGACACCAGCTGTGAGGTTAAGCAGGACGCTTGGGAGAGAGGCAGCACCAAGGCAAGCAGGAACTTGACTCAGAGGGACATTGCTATGACTTGCTGGCAGGTTTTCAGCAGTGAGGCATCCCTTGGACCAAAGTCTTCTGAATGATTCTCTGTAAAGAGAGGGAATAAAAAGGAAAGCACTTTACAAAGCAGATGCTGGCTGCCTTCACCACCCCTGACCCTCATGTGGTGGGATGTTTCTCTTGGTGCAGGCACACACAGAGATCACCAGCCTTGGCTGGACCATGTGAGGAGCAGCCCTGGGCTAGGAGCTTCCACAGTATCCTCCCCAAAGCTACAATGAGGACAGGAAAAGGAGTTTCAGGCTTGACTGTGTCCAAAGCTGGGGTAAGGAGCTCTCTGTACGCTGCTTCCTGCAACAGCTGAATCACAGATGGTGTTTCATTAAGCTTGAGATTCATCTGCTATTGTTAGTGTTGCGCTCAGTAATAAAATAATCATTTAAAGAAAAAGTCACCAGGACTAAGCAGGACCACTGGCTGCTGGGTTCTGGCTTCCCCCAGCAGGGCCTGGCAGAGAGAGCCTGTTGCCTTCCAAGGGGGACAGGCAAGGCGGCACCGCGAGAGCCCCACATGGCTCTGTTATGGGAAAGCACTATACGAAGCTGCAAACATATCTGTCACCTTCCAGCACATTATTTACCAGTTCTCTTCAACATTCCCCAAACAACATTTTCTAGAGACTGTAATTCAATACCTTGGACTCCTGTAGCATCAGCCCAGAGAGCAACATGATGAATGCATCACGTCCCTCCAGGGCCAGAGAGCAGGTTTGTAACACTCCAGATGTTAATTATCCCTCTGCGTTCTGGCATTCTCATCCCAGCTGTGCCTCAGTATTTATCATATATGCCTATGCACACTCAAAATATTCTGTTTTAAAGTATATGTAGCCATTTACCCCTTTTGTGCAATGCTAGTCAGCTCAGGGGATCAAATGCCAGGGCTTGATCAATAAAGCTCTCACTAGACTAGAGACATCAGGGCTCAGCGCTCAAAGTGCACACCTAGCAGAAGAGCAAGTCAGAGAACGCTCCAAGAATGTGAAAAGCAGGAACACAAACGTGGTGCCTGCATCCTGCCTTCCCCACCTCCTCCCCATCTACAGCCCGAGTCCCAAACACATCCTCAGACTAATCCTTGCACCAAGATAAATGACAAAACTGCCCAAAGCGGCATGTGGCAGCGTCCAGGCCAGGCTGCTGTTGCCAGCCAGGCAGGCCCGGCTGCAGGGACAGCCCGGGGGCTCCGCGTCGGCCGCAGCAGCACCTCTCTGCTCAGCAGTGCCGGCCCCAATCTGCTCCAGCTCCAGCCCCAGCCCCAGCAGCGGCCTCCTGCCCGCCTGCTGCCCGGGGCTCTCCCCAGAGAGGCACGGAGGCACCTCCTGCTCCACAGGCCCCTTCATCCTCTCACTCTGCTCTTGCTTCCCTGAGATCCCTATGTTCACTCTGTATTGCCACGTCTGCTGACTCTTATTCCCAAACCTGCAGACATGCATTTTCACAGCAGTGGCATAGAGAGTGCCAGAGACTGTCCAGCAATGCTTATGTAATTTAAAAATGCAAAGATCAGTCCTCCATGCATTTACAGGGAGCATATCTTTTATCTCAATAGCAGTAACTCACTATACTGCATCTTCCCCTTTGCCACTGTCCCATGACAGCTGCAGTGCTCTTTCACAAATGCACTGAAGCCTTTTGCTAGTTCTTAATAACAGATCAGGTTCTTTGTGAAACGTGCAGCCCCTCAAAATAGACACAGTGCACCCAGTCTGGGGTCCATGAGAGGGTCTCTGTCCAGCTCCCCTCTAGCAACTAGAAGGCTTCATCCTGTCAAGGCACCCAAGAACATCTTGCTCCTTCCAGAAGGCAGGGGCAGCAGTAGTCCAAAGGGACCACAAGCATGAGGAGCCGATGCACTTGCCATTGCAGAAACACTTCTCCTTTCAGCCCCCCAGGAGACAGCGCAGCAAATACTATTATCCCCACTTTGCTTCCAAGTACCTCACACAGGTAATTAAGACCCATACTGCCACTTCTTGAGCTGTGGATTGCTGATATTTAATGACATTTTCCAAATATTTTTAATAGAAATTTCAGGTCTTGTTCCTAATCTGACATTTATCTTCTATTAGCATGAAAACAAATAGAAGGCCTGAGAATCACTGCTTATATTATAAATGACTTTATTGTTGGTTTTATTACCTTCCCCATTAAGCTGTCACAATCTGTGCCTCTTCTCATTTTTGTGATGACCAGCCAGTGAAATCTGTCATCTTTTCTATGTGATTTATACAGGACCCTAGTGATAACTTTATTCATGTGGAGGATAATTATCAGCTATATTATTGAGGTTGCTCAGTTGCCCTAGGGGATAATATGTCAGAAAGGTTAAAATATTGACAAGCAATAAAGCATGTATTATAATTATACAAGTGCCAGGGTGGATAACGGGCTGTGAGCAAGGAGCTGAGCTACAGATTTGCATTTGCCCAAAGACAACAATGACACGGCCACAGCTTGCATCTTCCGCTAGGACTGCAGGAGCCTAGACCAATTATGGAGGGGTCCCAAGCAGAGAATAAGCCCTATCCCATTAGTATGTACAGATTACTTAAACCCTGATGATCATGCCGTCTGAAGAGCTGGTCTGTCTGTTCATAATTGAACAGGATATGCTAGCTAAAAGACACAAGTTTGTGTGCCCTCAAAAATAATTTCTTCACAAGAAGAGCAAAAGGAGGGAGAGCAGAGAATTAGCAACTCTGAAATGAAGCACACTGATTTCTTCTGGGATTGAAACAGCAGGAGCATGTCTTATTGGCAAAACTGTGTATTGCTATAATCTGAAGGACTCTGCTGAACTAAATTGTTCTTGGTTCTAGGTGTTAGCAAAACGAAGCACTGAATAACTCGGCACTGAATAACACCTGAACCAAGACTATAAAGCTAACCTTGGTCATTCCTCCAGATCTACTACTGTTACATCAAGAACAGTAGACCAGGGACTCAGGAGTTCATAAATAATTTCCCATGGAAAGCACGTACACCAGCCAGACGAAATCTCTCTCTGAGAAAATGTGAAAAAGTGGTAGATTTAACCTACTTCAAAATGTCATTTTTTGAAGGAAAAAAACCCGATCCACATCTTTCTAAGTGATTCTTAAAGGATGTATCTGTATAGCAGCAGCATGTTAAACACCACGTCCAGGCCTGGACTGTGGGCACCTGGATGAATTCACTGCATCAAATACTGCCATTTCACCCCAGTATATTCATAACAAAAATATACTGTTATCTAGGGGAAAATATGACCAAACAAGAGGCGTAAGACATTTAGTAAGCTATATTGTTAAACTGTTCTGGAAAGGAAGTACATACAGCACACAGCTCTCTTCTCTTACCCCAAATCAAGAAGTCTGGCATTGCAGATGCAGTCTTGTGCTTGGGAGCAACACTTGGTATATTGAATGCAAAAAGCGCACGGACCTGTTCTGGAGCAGATTTACGAGCCTGTTCTGCCTTGACATCATTTCAACTTGTTCCAAGGATTAGCTAGGGTATGCCCACGAGGCTCTCCAGCTCTCCTCTGCACCCAACACTGAACACAGCTCTGGATGAGGAGCTCTCGGGTACCACATTCACACCTATCTTCAAGCCAAACATGAGTTCAACTAGAGTTGAACCACCTCTTTGTGCAAAATATTGCCCCAGTCCTCAGCTGTCCAGACCTCCACCCTTGTAGACTACTTGAGAGCTTCCTTTCCTGCTGGCTCCCCAGGGTTTCTTCCCCCTTTCAAGCTGTTGGCCGTCTCTCAGCAAAAAGGCAGATCCCACTTGGACTTGCCCTTACAATCCAGTTGTAGCAGCCCCAACAGCAGTTCCAGCACAAACACATGCAAGTCCTAAGAGCACTGGACCTGCTTCCCATTCAAACAGATCATTGGTTTCATCACAAAGCAACATGGTTTGGCCTCCCAAAGGGCTCTTGATGTCTGAAAAATTGTTGCCAACTTCTGCAATTATCACCCCTTCAAATTACGCTGCAGGAAGTGTGAGAACATGGTTAGATGACCAGTCAGGGCGGTGCAACCTGGCCACACACAATGCTGCCCAACACGTAAAACGGTAAACTGGAGCAGAGACATGAACTCATTTGCTCCATAGGCACCTTGGGAGCTGAGTACACTTTACAGCGTGGCACCAGCACACAGGGAACAGATGACATAAACAGAAATGAATTAATACTCATGATCTCAGGAGGGCAATGGCTGCGACATGCAGCATCTGCTCAGCCTCCAGGTTCAAAGCAGCAGGAATTTTAAATGTTACCATTTACAAAAGACTCATCTGCCTCTTTTCTTTGACTCAAACCTTTGAACTCACTTCATTAAGGAACAGTGTGAGCAGGCTGGAGTAGTACAGGACCTCTGTCACAGCCCTCCAAACATGGTCCGCACTGATGCATTAGATTGACTCCATGGAGAAAAATAAATCTGCATTACAAAGCAGGAATGCACCTTATAAGTAAACTGAGACATGTGTCCCCTATGCATGCATGTCAGGGCAGGAGACAGAGTCCTTGTTTCGCAGGTCCTGCTCCAGGTTTAGCTGACCCACCAAACGGCCCCTGTGACATCCAGGCAGAGCGGCTTGCGAGGGCTCTGCGAGGGCTCATGCTCTAGAGAACAAAGGGACTGACCTATCCCAGTACCGGATCCACCAGTTACCCTTCTTCCCATCTTCCCTCCAGCCTTAACACAGCTTAATCCATGTTGGCAGCACAACTGGTCTCTTGTCTGTACAAGGCAAACGTGTTCTGACCCTCTGTCCTATCACCGCTTCAGTCTGGGCAGTCTCAGGTCCCTCAGGAATTTCTCTGCCTCTCCAGACAGTCTGGGTGCCCCATGCCTTCAGGGACAGCTCTCAGTGCTTTGAAAGGCAGTGGCACAAGGTGAACCCCTTCTCCCCACAGATCTCCTCACAATTGCAGCAATGGAGCTGCAACTTCTGCTTTAATCCATCTTGGCAACACTAATGGTGTAAGCGAGGAGAAGCCCCCCTCTCCCCTTGCTGGCTGCTGCCTTGGACAGCTCCAGGCAGAGCCTCCCGGCAGGGGCTGCTGCTGCCAGGCCGCACCGAGGGGCACGGGCCGAGGGGCACCGGGAGGGCCTGCGGCGCCGGCTCCCCCTCAGCCCAGGCAGCCGGCAGCAACGCAGAAGCCGAGTGCCGGGGCGGCCACGGGTAGGACCTCAGCATCGCAGCCAGCTGTGGGCACAGCACGGGGCCTGCGTGGACAGCAGTTGGTTAAATGCAGCAAGAAGGGATGCCTCTCTAAGAAATGCAAGGGAAATCATAAATGTCAAATCAAATTAAGAGGCTATTCTGGCCAACTGTAAATGTTTTGTTGACTAGGACACATGTGAAAATCTGTCTCCAGAGAACCAGCCTACAACTCCTACTTCGCACAGACCAGGACCGAGAGTCTATACTCAAGCGACAATGCACCAATCCACTCACTTCCCTGAAAAATCATGTTTTAATTAAGACCGTCCCCTCTCCTATGGGAGCACTGGGAGGCAAACACTCTCCTTTGGAAGAAACTCCTCATAAGATGTACTTACTGAGAGCATTACAGAACACAGGCGCTCTGAGGCAAGCATGTTTAAATAACACACCAGTCCTCATACAATGCATACAAATGCCTACTTAGGATCACTGAATGCTAACATCTAGCATCATAATACTTTGCAAAACACCAGCAGACTCTCTCCACAGGACTATTATCTCTGATTCTTAATAAAACCTCTCCTTTAGTATTTTCTTCCCATTGTGCCTTGCAGAAACTTCTTTTTAATTTGGCAGAGAAAAGCAGCAGTGAAAAATGACATTCTTCTATAACGCTGTTTCCTGCTAGAGCTCCCTCCTCAATACCAGTCATGTTTATCCTTGTTTATCAGAAGGGCAAACTGCAGCCCAGTCCATTGGTTTAGGCTAATCTCATAGATATGCTCAAATAAAAACCATCTTTGCCCTGTTGAAAGCTCTATTGAAATGAAAAGATGGGAAACAAAGTCTTATCTTAGTTATGCATTGTATAAGTTAAAATAAACCCTTCCAATTGTGATATCTTCTCAAAAGACAAAGGAGCTTTCTACTCCTTACCAAGAAAAAGGAGATGGTACCAATTTTGATTGTCACATCCCTCAGAGCTGAGGCTTTTGTTAAATTGGCTCTGTTGCAAGCCAGTTAACTTCAAATGTAATCACATATTTGACATGCCTGGGGTGAACGCTCTAACAAGCTTGGTAATTGCTGGCTGTGGTAAAACACTGGGAGTAGGGGGCACTACTAAAAAAAAGGTATTAAATGTTATTAACACATTATCAGCCCTTTATGGCAGAACGTCACTGTCAGTGGCAGGGCCCAGTCCCAATGCCATCCTACCCACCCCTCCAACCTGCCTCACACTGACAGACCCCAGCCACACCAGCAATCAAGTGCAACCCACAGCCCTTTATTAGCACCAGATTACATCTGCTGGGAACCCACAAATGACACAGCACCCTCAGAAGTCCTAGCACAGAGAGGTTAGGAAGTTCCTCCTACCAGCTGCTGTCCACTTGTGCCATTGTCAGTATGGCCCAGGGAATCAGTACCACTGCTCACAGAAGTTAGAGACATTGGGAATATTAGACAGAATGTGAACCTATCCTTTCTTAGGACTCAGTGGCATTTAACGACACTTCAGCAGCCCAGAAAGCAATCTGCCCCATGGCTAAACAGCTGCAGCTGCTGTCTCAGCACACTGTGAAGGGGAACAGCACTGGCCACTTAGAAATAAGCAGAGCAGCAGGGCAGGTGCAGCAGTGACCAAAGGACAACAGAAAAAAGTAGCTCCATCTCCTCAGGTTTGTGGCTCAGAGGGAGGCTCCATGGGGAGGCACAAAAGCAGAAATGGAGCTAAGCCACATCAGAGGAGACTGAGTTTGCTTTTTCACCTACAATCCAGTGTCAGCCAGCACCTACAACTTCTCTAAAGACCACCTACTACTAGCAGGGACACCGAGCATCTTCATGGCAGCACAAGGCACAGATGAGCTGTGATAGCTTTTATTTCCACCACCATGGCTGGGATGCCACTGAGCTACCTGGTCTGTGGGCTGTTTGCCCAGAACAAGTTTCTGCAATTAGAGAAAAGAGGGGGGAAGAAAAAAAACAAAAAAAGCCATTTCAAAGGTTTTAAGGTTTTAACCCTCCTCACTGCAGGAAAGCTTTTCTTACCTCTTTGTCTTCTTCACAGAGCACACAGGGCCCTGCTGCAGTGCTCCACAGGCTCCTCTGTGCTCTGCTTCCAGACTCCTACCCGCAGCCCAGGCCCTGCTAGCGCCTGTTCCCCGTCGCTCCAGCCAGCAGCACCCCTGCTCCCTTCCCCCACTGAGGGCACTGCCAGGGAGCTCTGCTCCATACTGCCCACCTGGCACAAACCTCCCAACAAGCATCAGCTGCTCCTTATAACCCAGCCAGCTCCTACTCACCTGTCCCCTCTGTGGGGCCTTGTGCTGCAGGGAGAGGACTTCCTGAGCTCCAGGGGAGATGAACGCAGAGCCCCTTGACATCCAGCTCGCTCACATGGGGCAGGAAAGGAGAGAGGTGCTCTGGGACTCACTACTGTGAGGAGGCAGCTTCTGTCCTTTCCCTGGGTAACAGGAGCACTGCCAACCCAGCAACCCATGGCTCCTGGCTCCCTCTTTATAATTCCTATATGCTGGTTACTGATTCCCTATTACTGGCCTCTCCAACTTTCCCAGTACTCCACATTTGGTTAAAAAAAAAAAAAAACATTAATGGCTCAAAGGGCTATTTTGTGACAGCTAGCTTGCAGATGTAAGCATTTACAAGCCCCAGTTTATCAACCTCTCTGGTTTCCAGTACAATAAAGTATTCCATATGTAGTCTAGGATGCAAATAGCTCACCTCTCCTACTTTCAAGCACAGAACAGGAGTATTTGTCAGATAGTCCAGCCTTTCGTATATGATGACTGCCAATCAAGACCCAATCCTCAATGTGTTCCTGGCTACTATTTAATCTGCTCCTGATATATTTAAGGAATACTTTCTTTCTAATCCTATTGCAAAGATTATTCATTGATACCAGTGTTTTCTTTCAGATTAATGGCCAAAAGCTTCCTAATTTCCCATTAAGACACTTATTTATATCTTTTTATGCTTTAATTGCTTCCTTCATATTCTCTCCCTAGATCAAGAGGCTTTTTAACTGCAGATGGCTTCTTCCTGATTGTGAAATCATGACCCATTTGGGATATATGCTAAAGCAGGGGTACCCGCAAACATCTCTAGGTATTATTCACATATATGTTTACATTCTCCCCATTCTTCCCAGCATTTTTAAAGACGGTGTTCATTTTGCAGAACTGCTCCAGACAGATGTATGTGGCCAAAAACATATTCTGAGTAAAAAGGCCCTAATTTGGTTCTGTTTGTTTGTTCTTGTTTTGTTTTCTCCCATATGGGCAGGACTCCAGTGTCACTATGTAAATGACATTTCCTTTAAGCCACTTTCCCTTTATGGGGCCATCCTCCATAACGTGGGACAGGTCAGCAGTCCCCGTCTCCTCTCAAAATGAAGTACTGGGTCTGATCTTGTGCTGCATGAGCTGGATGCCAGAAGCCTGAACCCTTCCCACTCCTGCTGTCCTCAGCCAGGTCCTGACAACCCAACCCCAGAGGCTCAGACCTTTCTGCACAAAGCTGCACAGCCCATCAAGCCAGGCAGCTCTCTCTATTCCCCAGTTCTCTGAGGTTGCGGCTGTTCTCTCTTTGAACCTAGACATCACCCTAGTCTCTATCCTCACATCTCTGATTTTGTGCATGAACTTTTGCCTTCCTAATGCAAAAAGTGCTAATGCTTGATGATTCAGAATAGGGTAAGGAGACAGCCAGGCACCAGTCACAAAGCCAATAAACCCCACACTTGGTGGCCAGTTATTTACTTTGGGAACATGAAGTTCAGGAGAGAGTATTTCATGCCTCCTCCTAATAGCAACTTTGAGAATCCACCAGGGATCAGTTTAATGCTTCGGAAAAGGTTAATGTTGTTAGGGATTTACTGCTATATTTGAAATGGTTTAAACTATTATTTTTATTTCCTTGAGTAAAATGGAATCTCAGTGAATCGTGCAGAGTTAGATGGTCAGTTTGTGTCTGAGAGGGGTCATTAAAAGCTTGGATGGTTTTAAATAGCATCTAATTCTGTCTGTCTGGCAGGGAGTAGGGAACCACCATCGGCTCTGGGTTAGGCGCAGCATGTTGCTCCACATATATCCTGGAAGTGCCATCTTTTATTATCAGAGCAGAGATTTAGCATGACCAGCATGTCACCAGGGGTCCCGTGCTGCTCACGGATGAGAGGTCGGAGCTGCCCCTGCCTCCCAGCATCCACCCACCGCACTCCAGCAAGGCCTTCGCTCCTGCGCTGCTTACCTTGTCTCCCTATGCATAGCATGTCCCTTCCACACACAGCATCCTGATGTTGCCACCTGCTTTAAGAGGAGCATTTTCAGGCTCCCTACAACCTGCCACCCCCTGCAATAAATACCTAGGGAGTACTAGAGCTCTCCTTGTTTTTGCTAGGATTTGCATTCCTGACAAGCCTGTCTTTGAGCTTGCTGGGCCCATCCTCTACACCTCTGTATTTCACAGTGGCTGCTGCTGCTTGTAGCAAGAGACGTAGAGGAGGCAACGGCGCCCCTATTCTCCACTCTTACCAAGCTCAGATGTCTACAGCCAGCAGAGTAGCTCCTTCCGTCAGTCCAAGGCAATACCTTGGCAAGGCAATACAGCCCAAGGCCGTGAAGAATGCTGAAAGGGAAAAGCCCCTGTGAAGGCTGGACAAGAATGGAGCAGGAACACTGCTTCTTGAACCCAGCCAACAGAAAAGCATTTGCTTGAAACCTTGACACTGTCCACATGCTACTCTGAGAACCAACAACTCTTTCCTGTGGAGGAAGTTAAGGGTACTGTTGTCTCCTGATGCTCATCTCAGGGGTCATCTGCTAGCCCACAACTGAAGTCATTTGTGCAAAATGTTGTGACAATGTCAGATGTAATTGTATCAGTCATGCCATACAACAAGACAAATGTGACTAGAGATGCCATGTCAACATTAGAAATCGCTTAAGACTGAAAAGCAAGTGGAGGGAACAGCAAGTGTTCAGAAACAATTATTTTTCTATTGTAGGAATAATAGCAGCGCTCATTCCTACTCACAGTTCTCCTCGGAGACGGTGCAGAAAGTCTCCTCCTTTCTCCATGGGGCACTATTAGAGTGAAAGAATGCACTGAGCAAAGGCGCCCCATGTTCCTAAGGGGTCTGCAATTACAACACACATGTAGCCCCGACACAGCAGCATCCCGCCCGCATTCGCCTGTCTTCACAGCACCCTGGGATCTGCCCTCGCAGAAAACCTCCTTCTGCTGTGGCACATAACGAGGCTCTTTGCCCTGCTGAACTCAGGTGCAGGAGAGAAGGCAGCAACTTACCCACTCCTACAGCAAGCTGTGAACATGCCTGTGACACAGCCCTGTGCCAATGGCATCCTGACTGCATTGTCAAGCCTGTGCCAAGGTGACGTTAAATTATCGCTGTGAAAAAAGGACAGGGAAGGTTTCCACCTCGGAAGACTGTTAACCTTGTACCAGACCAAGCAGAGAGCGTGGGAGAGATTCTTCTCACTAAAATTAAATAAACCTTGTGTAAAAAAATGCCATTTTCAATGTCTTCAGTTGTCAATTGCATGAGAAAGAGATATTGATTTCTACAGAAACTTTATCTAAGTGAGTGACCTATTAAATGAAACTTATTTGACACCAGATGACTCCTGTAATTTAATTCCTGAATGAAGTGATGTCTCCAAGGCCTTGTGATGTTTTTTATCTTCAATGATGAAAGCCATTTTCCTTCCAGACATTTGCTCCTGTATCCTAGGATCTTTGCAAGCAAATTCCTCCAAAGAATCCAGAATACTTGTACCATCATTAGCAAACTCCAGCTGAGGAACAGAGTGCCTAGCACACACTGATCCCTGGGAACAAAGCTAAAAGCTGCAAGAGACAGAGAATGGCCTGGTTCTGTCCTGCCAATCTAAGAAAGGCCCTTGGGAAGCAGGGAAAAACCCAGGAGAAACCTCATCCCTCCAGCTGCAGACTCCGGAGCCTGGCAGGTGCTCATGGCCGGGAAGGCCCAGCTCCCAGTGCCAACGGGCAGAGCAGCCTTTCAGCTCCAGAAGTTCTTCTCCAAACGAGTTCCCAAGGTGATGGAGCGGCCGTTCTCACCCAGGCCCCAACAGCACCGGGCGTGCACAGGGAAAAGGGTGCTGCATGGCCCATCGAGCCCCGTCCTCGTCATCCCCGCGCTGTGCAGCCCTCGTCATCCTCGCGCCATGCAGCCCTCATCATCACCGCATCATGCAGCCCTCGTCATCACCGCGCTGTGCAGCCCTTATCATTACCGCACCGTGCAGCCCTCGTCATCACCGCGTCATGCAGCTCTCGTCACCACCGCACCGTGCAGCCCCTGCTCCTGGTTGGCCTCTTCTGCCTGCACCACAGTCCATCCCACAGGAGCGGTCTGCCAGGAAGCAGCTGCCGAGGGCGCCCTCGAGTCCTTCCCTCACCATCGGCCTGCATGCCGAGACCTGCTCCGACGCCGGCCAGTGGCCCTAGCTTGGCACAGCGGCTTCTGCCGGCACCCGCGGGCTGGGCCGCCCGTGGAGATGGACGGTGCTGAGGAGCAGGGGCCGGCTCACGCGGCCTGGGGAGCAGGGACAGGCTCGCAGGTCACAGAACCTGCAGACACCCCCCTGAGCTGGCAGCTGCTCCTGATCGCAAGCTGCCCTCATCACAGCGGCTCCGCTCTAGCCCAGGTGAACCTTCCCTCTGGGAAGGGATCCCACAAAGATGGTAGTGGCTCTGGGAATCGTCACAAAAGAGATATCTGCCACCAACTCCATCCTTCAGGAAAACCCCCCTCTCTCACAGCCTCCAGAAAGGCCTCCAATCAGGAAGAGCACCTCTAGGAAAAATGAGCAAAGTCTGGGAAGAGGCTTTCGCTTTGCACCCCATCCCTTTGCACTGGTCCTTGAGGCCCTCATTCACCGGGGCGAGCACCACGCTGCCTGCCATGCTTCACAGACCACACACTTCTGCTTACACAAGCTTTTCTGCGGTTTGTTCTTTTAAAAGACCCCAATTTATTTTTATTCAAAATCTATAAGGAAGAATTGAACAGTAAAGCTGTCAGATTCTGTTGCTTTCATCAAAATGGTCCCATCACGTCTGGAAGGACGGTGGCGAGTAACAGCGCAGGTGCTCTGTGCCTCACGTGCCAGTGCTCCTTCTGCTGGCACGAGGCGCACTGAGCAGCGCCGAGAGCCCCAGTGGGCGCCGCTTCTGGCCCCCCTCACTGCCCTCC